>ML786755.1:150303-172841 GCA_009831015.1 Picea engelmannii | reverse complement strand
TACTGTGACAGTTAGAGTGCCATTCACCTTGCAAAGAACTCAGCCTTCCATTCGAAGACTAAGCATATACAGTTGAGGTACCACTTCATATGATCCGCCTTGGAAGATGGACAATTGAAGCTGGAAAAGATACACACTAGCCATAATCCTGCAGAGATGTTAACAAAGGGAGTAACCAGGGAGAAACTGAGTTCCTGCTCAGTTTCAGTTGGTCTTCAAGAATGAAGATGAAAAAGAGAAATTTTCCAGGTCTAAGAAGGTTCAGAGTCCAACATATACAGCAGCGGTGGAGTTGTTGAGATCAGTCTCCAAGTGGGAGATTGTCTGATTATCTTCCTGATTCATAGGTCCTTGCTTTCAGCTGTGTTTATACCACATGAAGTATTTACACCCCAAAAGTATGTACACTCTTCCACGCAGGGGAGTGCAGAGGGGGGGTACCCCCTTTGCGGGGTCCGAGGGGGCTATCCCCCCGGCTGGGGGGTTTGGGGGTAAGTGGGCCCCAAGCGGGGGTTCGATGGCGAAGCCCCGAAGCAAAAATTGTCTTGTAAAAGTATATTGTAATTTCATTGTAAATCTGGACCGTTCATTATAAGGTCCCAGATCTAACGGTAGATATTATGTTAGGGTTTCTTTCCCTATAAGGCAACCCTCTTTTATGAGGGAAATGTATTGCGGCTATGGATGATGGGGAATATTGTATTCTGAGAGAGGAGACTGTGAGAAAAAGAAGAGGAAGTTACAACGGGTTTTGATGTAGGTTGTATCCCTTCATTTATTGGATAATAATAAAGGAAGGACCTGGCAATTTCTCTGGTGGACGTAGCCCACACTGGGTGAACCACATAAATCTATGTCTCTCTTGTATTGTGTGTCTTCTGTGTTTTGTTTCTGCATTTGTTTTTATTTTATTGCTCCGCGGTCTTGTTTTTCTAACAGTGCATCCTCCTTCATTATGGTCTTCATGTAGTCTTTCAATCCATTTGAGCAAGGGTTAAGTCTTCCACTCTATAAGAAGTTTTGGTCTTTTAAATTTTTGTTACTTTTGAAGTTGCTATGTGACTTATTTCAAATATTTTATTCTCAGTATTAACCTTGATTTATAAAGAAATATGGAACTTATGTTTTTTCTTGAAAGTTTGGGTAGGTAGATAAATAAGATCATGTACTTAGTGGGAAGGTAGATAAAGACCATGTAGACAATCAGTATATTAAGATTTTGGTTATATTATTAGGATTGAATAAACATAAAATCAAAATGCCTAAAGAAATTGAAAATAGAGAAATATAAATAGAATAGTCTTACCTTTTGGATCTATTTATGAGAGAAATATAAATAGAATAGTCTTACCTTTTGGATCTATATATGACCAACATCAATGAAATCAACAACTGGTTAAACCACAAGTTTAGGTGCTGACAAGCATGCGTAACACGGTTACGTCTAAGTTGGGTGCTGATAAGCACGCGTGACAAAGTTACGTCCAAGTTGTGAACTTTGACAGCTGGAAACTAGTTAGGTCACAACCGCCAATATCTTGGTCAAAGCTTTGACTAATTGTCGTACTCACAGATTCCTTATTAAGGGATAAATATATTTATTAATAAAAAGTATTATCAACTGCAGGTATTTGTCATTTGAATCTAAATAAAACCGTGTGCATGTGGATTTCTACCAAGATCATATGAACGGTTTGGCTTAAAATCTAATTATAAATAACCAGATCTGTGGGTGGCGAGGAGCAAGCTAAATTAAATCTGACTAAGGATTTGATTTAGTTATGAAAATATTAAACGGGAGGCGGTGGCAGAGGCAGTACAGTTTACCATGTGGAAGTTCAGTCTGTGATGGAAGATGACAGAGAGTATGAGGATTACAAGGTAATTGTTTATCGGCGTTGTTTAAACATTTTAAGTTTTGATATTTTTTATTGGAATTCAGTGATATAAATTTGGGTGAAATCATTTTTAAATTATATTTTTGAACATATCAATAAATTTAATGTGCTAAAAAATCTTGAAGTACTCAAATTATACAAACTCAACCACAGTTTTTACTATTTTAACAATTTATAACTAAATTTCAAACCAATCAACAAAAAAATATACCAAGAAAAAAATGGAAACTTGACTTGATTGTGAACATATTAATGACAAAAAGATTAAAAATATATATATATTAAATATTATAATTTATTTTATGACAAAATGATTAAAGAAAAATATATAACTTTGATTAATAAACTGATTATGAAAATGATTAATTTTATAATATTTTAAAATTAAAATTAAAAACTAATATATTTTTTTTTTTGTTTGTTAATTTGTGCGGGACTTCACACCAACCCTTAACATGGTTGGATTTTTTCTTCACACCAACCCTTAACATGGTTGGATTTTTTCTTCACACCAACCCTTAACATGGTTGGATTTTTTGTCCCCGCAGGTTTCTAACCAGTGACTTTAACATCACGGAGTGGCTTAACAACACACTCCGTCACCGAGTGTCCTACACCTCGGGGACAATTAAAAACTAATATATAAATATATGAAAGAAATCATAAAATATTCACTCTCAAGAAACACTGGAACAAAACTAAAGAATTTTCAATCATTTAGTAATGTATTTAATTAAACAAATTTTAATTATTTAGTAATACATTTAATGTGTATATTGTATTTACATAAATCCAAATTTGATTGAGTGAATTAAATAGTTGTTTAATTGAATATTATAGTTTTATCACTTTAAAAAATATAATATTTTTATATAATATTTAAAATATGAAGTTATTATTAATAATATTAATTTAATTTTAAAGTTACATTTAAGGATATTAAATTGATGTATAAGATTTTCTTGTTTGTAAAATAAAATATTTTTTTTTCAACAATTTGATTATTAAAATCTACAAAAATATCATATTCTATTTTTTGGATTATAAAAATATTATAAATAATCAATAAAAAATATTTGTTTTTTTTTAAATACATTTTTTTTTTAATATTATGCATAGATAATGTTTGAATATAGTGTATTCAAATATATTTTGAATATGGATAGATTGTAATGCATGTTACTTTTATATCTAAACCAACTCTCTACCTCAAAACTTTGGAATGATTTTTTTTTAAGGGAATTGTGACCTTTGGAAAAAGAAATTATGATGGATTAGAAATAAATAATATATGATCTTTGATGGTGGGATTTTTAGAATGATTTTTTTTTAAGGGAATTGTGACCTTTGGAAAAAGAAATTATGATGGATTAGAAATAAATAATATATGATCTTTGATGGTGGGATTTTTAGAGAGGAAGAAAGTTATGCTTTATGGTATGTATTTTTTGGTTGTTTTTATGTGACGATGATCAAAAGAGGTAAGATTTTGGTAAAAGTCAATTATTTAGCAATTTTATTGTATTAATAAGAACATATGTTTCTTGTCCAGAAGGGATAGGGATAGGGTATGGTATGTATGTCTTTCTAGACTTTAGCTTTAGCAATCAAATGGGAGGGGGGTTCCTTGTCCCACAAACAAGGGGGTCTCATACACCAATTTGGTGTTTGGCTTGGGAGTGACCTTAAAATTAGATTATTATTATTATTATTATGAAAACAATATTGGATATATTTATAGATAAGTATTTCCTCTTTTCAAGTTACATAATAATATGAAAAGGTGAAAACAACCTAATAGTTATAAGATGGTTACTTATCATTTGATTCAACCATTATATGAAAATATCAAAAGACAAAATAGAGCATTGAGACTTAGCGTAGCCACTCTTCAACTTTGGAATCACATTCCACATGGATGTATATTAGCAAAGTGGCTCATTCCTAAAGAACCTTGCTTACCTCCTATTGTGCTTTAATAGTGCATCTTGCCTCCTCATGGTCGCCACTCTCAAATGCATTAATTAATGCTTCATATTTTTGGTCTCATTGCTCAATTTTGTTCATAATTTCTTGGGGCTAAGTGGCTTCTCCTCCACCATATTTGTTATAAATGTCTTGGTGTGCTAGTATAACCCCACCATTTTCAAATACTTGGTCTCACAACTCATGGAGAAGCTTGTATCTTGAATCCATTTTAGAAGCTCTGCATCAACTTGCTTAGTGAAGGTTTGCCCCTATTTTTTCCTAACCAAATCCTTAATAAGCTCCACCTCTTTCTTTACATGGCTTGCAAATATGTGATGGTACCCCTCTACAACTACCATAGTGTTTTCCTTATCCCTTTACATCTCAGGTTCCTTCTCTAACACCCTATAGTTCTTGCATTTCCAAGGCCTACCTCCTCTTAACCTAGGAGCTAAGCCTTCCCCTAGAATCTCTACCTCTCCTTCCTCCTTCAATGACATTTGTTCTATCCAATAACATCCTTTTCATCTTAAGCTTTACACCTCCCAACTATGAGGTCATCCCACATAGTAGAAGCTCCCCCAACAGAGATGATGCTCTCTCAACCCATTGTAAGCTCACTACATAGACTATAAGGTCCTTTCTAAAATTTCCCTTCCATTATAACATTACGGCTCCATAGAGCCAACCTCTTCTCTATCTTAATAACCAACAATACTTCCAATACACCTCTTCATATCAAGTTCTATCTCTAGTTTGCTTCCTTCCATAATTCATAACATGAGTGAATTTACTTTGATGTGAAATGAAAATTAGTCTTCAGAACAAGGGACTCGAGCCATGATGGCTCGAAGTTTCCTCCCACAATCCCCCTATACCTTCCACAATACCATTTTGGGTTTCATCAATCGATGTTTATTTATTGGGAATACACGTGGACACTCCTCCTTGCTTCGCTAACACCCAATGTAGGGACTCTATTTCAAAAGATTATTGGAGGATTTCATAAGAGTGTTAGAGATAGAGGTATTCTAACCTTGAAGATTTTGAATATATATAAACTCTAGATATTATTATTATGAAGAAGGCTAAACATTATACAAATTACACCTTTTCCAATTTTCTATGGCGAAGCAATCTTTGCCAAAATTGAATTATTTTGGATTTGATGAAACGATTGTTTTTAATGTAGAAATGGTTTTAGCACCCTCAAATACTTCTATTCCAATATGATTGTGCAATATTAATATATAATATTTACAATTCTATAAATCCAAAATGATTCTCACTAGATTTCATGGAAAAAATATGGTTTCCCTTCCTATTATTTTAAAGGACTAGACAAAAAAACAATTCATAAAGCATTTAGACTACCACTTATTATTATTATTTGAAAACTACCTTTATTTTTCTATTCTTACATTTTTCAAATCTTAACTACCATACATCTCAATGGAAATGCAAGATATTCCTGCATTCATGAAATCTCAACTACCATACATCTCAATGCAGATTCAATCATTGAAAAAAAACACATGTAAATTGGTAGCAAAAACCATCCTATTAATGTTTTAATGAAAAAATAAACTTTAAAAAAGTGTTGCAATAACTTGTTTGATAAAGTTGTCATCCATGGCCAAACAATCTATGCCAAAATTGAATTATTTTGGATTTGATGAAATGGTTGTTTTTAATGTAGAAATGGTTTTATCACCCTCAAATACCTTTATCAAAATATGATTGTGCAATATTAACATATGATATTTACAATTCTATAAATTCAAAATGATTCTGGCTAGATTTTGGCAAAAATATGGTTTTCCTTCCTATTATTTTAAATGACTAGACACTAAAACAATTCATAAAACATTTAGACTATCACTTATTATTATTATTTGAAAACTACATTTATCTGTCATTCTTACATTCTTCAAATCTTAACTACTATACATCTCAATGGAAATGCAAAATATTCCTACATTCATGAAATCTTAACTACCATACATCTCAATGCAGATTCAATCATTGAAAAAAAAACACATGTAAATTGATTGCAAAAACCATCCTATTAATACTTTAACTAAAAAATAAACTTTTAAAAAGTGTTGCAATAACTTGTTTTGATAAAGTTGTAAAACAGATAGACAAAATCCAATTCATAAAACATTTAGACTCCTCATTATTATTTGAAAACTACATTTATCTGCCTATTCTTACATTCTTCAAATCTCAACTACCATACATCTCAATGCAAATGCAATCATTGAACAAAACACACATGTAAAATGATAGCAAAAACCATCATATTGATGCTTTAACTAAAAGATAAACTTTTAAAAAGTGTTGCAATAACTGGTTGGTAAAGTTGTAAATTTAAAATGTTGGTTTCAGTATTACATGTTTTTAATCTTTTGCTATATCTTATTCATTTTGTAACTTATATGGTTTCATTGCTATTTTTAATTGTTTATGAAGTTTTTTTTTAACTAATCTAAACATTTTATTTTTAAATTTTTTTAGTTTTATGAAAATTTTATCAACAATTTAGAAAAACTGTTGGAATTGCATATATTTGTTTCTGTTGTTATTGTTGTCGTCGTTGTCATCATCATCATCTAATTGTTATTGTTGTCGTCCTCATCATCATCGTCATCTAACTGTTATTATTGTAGTTCTCATCCTTATCTAAAACAGTTCAAAAAATAAAATGTCTAAACTCGTACTTTTTTTTGAGTGACCTGTACCAAATTAGCAACCACAAATCTTACTGTTACATGGCTGAGACATTAACACTATGTAGATTTCGTGAAGCCACCATTAAAACGTCACAAATCTTACTGGTACATGACTGAGACTTTAACACTGTAGATTTCGTGAAACCACCATTAAAACGTCACAAATCTGACTGGTACATGAGTGAGAGATTAACACTGAAGAGTTCGTTAAGCCTCCATTAAAACGTCACAAATCTTACTGCTGCAAGACTGAGACATTAACACTGAAGATTTCGTTAAGCCACCATTAAAACGTGGGTGCTAATGAGGACACAGGTACATCTAAGATGTCAGATTTGCCAGCTCGAAACGAGTTGCATAACAAGCGCCAATGGCTTGACCAAATGCCGTACTCACAGATTCCCGTATTTGTTAAAAAAATTATTAACTTCAAGTATTTGTCATTTAAATTTAAATATTACAGCGAGCATGTGGATATTTACAGCTCTCACATGCAGACTTTCAATTAAAAAGGATGTTGAGGCTTAATTTAATTCATTATAATTATTCAGATCTAAATTTTGGGTGTTTTAATATTAGATTTTTTGAATTTTTTCATTGAAATTGGGTGAAACAAATCTTAGTGAAATCACCATTTTGTTATTTAAATTGTACTTTTAAATACATAAACTGATTCAATACTCTGAAAAACTCTCATGGCATTCAAATTATACAAACTGAATCACTGAAATATGAAGTTCCAACAATTTGTGATCGAATTATACACACTAAATCACCCAAATATGAAATCCCAACAATTTGTGATCGAATTATAAGCTAAATCACTGAAATATGAAGTCTCAACAATTTGTGACATGATTTCAGTAAAAATTAATCTAAAAATATACCTATAAAAATTTCAAAAAAAGAATATTTAGAATACATGCAATAAATTATTTAGTTGGGGGTGGCTTAACGGGTAGGCTCAAGTGAATCTGTGGAGGGATTTGAGTAGGCTAACTAGGGAGCAATTTTTTCTCTGGAATTTCGTTTTTCAGGTAAAAAATGGGCTTGAATCTGGCCAAATTTTCAGGGGTAGACTGAGTTTGACATGGATCAAAGTTCCATGTATTTCAGAACTTTACCCTTAGGGTTTTGCCCCATTTTAAACTAACCCAAATGGTCAGAAAATCGATCAGAGTTCTGGATTGACCCAAAATTTAAAAGCAAACAGCTAAAAAACCTGTAGAAAAAATAACTGAAAAAGAAAGATTGCTCTTTAATTAACCCACTCCTCTGATTTAATTATGAAAATAGTAAATAGGAGAAAGATGCAGTGGCGGTACTGTTTACCATGCTGAACGAAGAATCTGCTCTCTTCTGTCTGTCAGGGAAACGAATTTCGAGGTCATTGTTGGTGTTATTTGGGTGGCGCAAACGTGACAAGTTCAGAAAGGAGGGCGTGTGAAATGATTTAGTAATCTGGAGGCTACTAAATGTAGCCACGTGACGACGGGATGCTACAGTTTCTGTTTCTGTTTCAAAATTTGTGATCTCTGTTATGGTGTGACCTATTTCATCATTAAATTCTTTGCATTGATAATTGTGACATGGACTCCGTTTATTTTATTTTCTGTAACCTGGCGCGTACGTCCGTTGGAGTTTTATTTTGGACAATTAGGGGTGGCTCTCGAGGTCGTGAGTTCGAATCGCGTAGGTGATGGAACGAGTCCTCAATCCCCAAAACCGTGTCGCCCTCGTGTGCAACCGCCTCGTCCAGGTCCAGGGTTCGAGTTCCACTGTTCCAGTCCGACTTACCACGCAGAGACAGGAATGAATAGCTTTGCACAAACTCAGAGGCGGAGTCGTGGAGTTACTTTGGAGCTGTCGGACCTTTCCTCGAAACCTTTCACGTTCAGCTCAGGGGCCGTGCTCTTATTGGGTGTTCAGTCAAATATTTTAACGGCAGCCTGGCACGTGAGTCAGGAGTTGTCTAATCATGGAACAAATTTTCTACAAGCTGCTTGAATGCTCGAACACTGTAAACATTATTCACCAGCTGTATAATAAATATGCTCGAACACTGTAAACATTATTCACAAGCTGAGTAGTAAATATTGTATACAGTCAGTTAGTCAGTTACATGGATACAATTTTATATACAGTGAGAATGTGAGGCCCTCAAATACAGCAGGGAAAATTATGCAGGTATTTTGGGAGCTAATTCCTGGGATAATCTATTTAGCGAAGAGTTTGTTGAGAAGCTGGGAGCGATTATTGTAAAACTTCACAGGAAAAGGGCCGAATACAAAAGCCAAATAGAAAAACAATTTGTCCCATAGGCTATTTTTAGCCTCGTGAACGTTAAAAAATACTTTCTTTCTTTCTTTCTTACATGAGTGAGATACATGAATGCAATTTTATGTTAGCCATGATGGATAGAGTGTTTACTAAAAAAATTGGATATTTCAAATATTCTACATAGTTTTGATCCATAAGTTTTTTAATATTATGAATAAATACAAAAACATGCATACTTATCGATGATGGATGAAATATTCACTAAAAAAAAAATTAAACGTTTCAAATACTCCACACAATTTTGATACAAATTTTTCATGAATAACTGCGAAAACATGCATACTCAAATTCTTAGCCTCCATGAAAAACACTGCCTCAACTAAACCAGGATATTTGAAAAGCTCAGAATAAATATGGCTAAAAGAGTTGCTACTCTCACACCTTTTGATTGCAATCTACCTTCACCCACCCAACCAATTATCCAAACCTTTTTATACTTTTCGTTTTACAAATATTTTCATAAGACCCAAAAATAAATTACCAGCCAAAGGAGGTAATTTTACTGCAAGATTAACTCATTCATCTTGTCAGACGACCACCGCCGTTTTAAAGATTTTGGCTGCAGCCTGCGATGGTCTCCAGCTCGCCGACGGGTTTCCCGAGCCGTTTTGCACGTTTTTTAACAATTGTTCTCGTAAAACCAAATCAAATAAAAAAATCCTGTAATTAAAGAATAGTTAAAAAAATACTTATATATATACATTGGCGTTCCGTCCGCGGAAAGTCGACGTGGCCCTCTTACACGTGGCCGTGCAAATCCCTGTCCTGGCCAACTGGACGGGTTGCAGACGTGGGACCCACCGAGCGACAGGCCCTGAACAGGCTCCCGGATGCGGGGCTGGTTCATGTGAACCCCATGTGACAACACGGCCCCCGTTCTTTCTCCGTTTGACCCGCGCTGGGCTTTTCAACGGGCCCTTGAAAGCGACACGTGCCGACGTGCACAGGGACGTATTTGTCTTGGGTTCGCCTCGATTGGGAGACGTGGCAGAGTACAGTCGGAAGAAATTGTAAAAAAATAAAATACGGCAGCACGGCCACGTCAGCGGCTGGCTCTCAAACTGCTTTATCAGAGTATTGCTGCAATCTCTAATTTCCCGTTTTGAAGAATTCATTCTTCGGTTTTCCGCCCTCCAGCAGATAAGATTCGATGACCTTTCCATGCCTTTTTACCATCTGAAATCCCCATATATCATGCATATTTCTGCCACTGTTGAAGCTTCCTTCGGAACATTCGTGGTGTTTCCCAAGCATTAATGGTGTTTTCGGAGCTTTAATGGTGCTTTCCGAGCGATACTGGTCTACGCGCAGCATCGTGAAGAAGATGGGGCATTGTTTTTCCGGCCACGCGAAGGCCGAACGACAGTGGAAACCAACCAAGAAAGAGCCCAGGGGTCCGACTCCGTCTGCGGCCTATTCCAGAAAAAGAAGTGCTAAAAGAGCTTCGGTCCAGCAAGATAACGGTTGTTTCAGCAAGCGCTGCGCGGCTCTGGCGAAGGAACAGCGGGCCAGGTTTTATATACTTCGCCGCTGTATCACCATACTCTTGTGTTGGCATCTTTGCGGCGAAGACTCTTGAGAGTCATGTAGGTTTAGTTAGCCAGTACGATGAGACGGCGTGTAATTATAAATTTTTTATTTTCAACAATCTGTTTGGCGTCTTTGAGATCAGTCATGAAACCACAGAGATCGATAAGGCAGGCTCGGGCACAGGCACATAGGCTGGACAGTAAGTCAGGAGATCCAGTCCCACTGAACTGAAAGGCGGCAGTATTAAACCCTAACAACCACGGAACGTGCACGAACGAACGGACACGGGTTACTGGAAAGCCGAATACTTTTTTCTCGTTCTAATTTTGTAATCCCTCGATTTTAATTACTGTGAATTTTTTGAGCCATGGTAGCTGCCGTTTTGTGATCGCGGAAGCCAAATGTTTTGTAGATATACTTGCAATGAAAAAGATTATAATCCATTCTGCTTGCAAATTTTATTTTCTTGCTTTTCTAAAGATTACAGTCCATTCTGCTTACACTTTTTCTTTTCTTGTTTTTCTAAAGATTACAATCCATTTCGCTTACAATTTTTCTTTTCTTGAACAATTTTGGCCCTGATAGTTATGCATTTAGTTTTTCGATTTGAGATTGCGTTATGAAATTATTCAGACGTTTCGAGCAAAATCAGGGATGGATGGAAAGAAGCTTTTTTTGTTTATCTAATGATTTCTTTCTTGGATCTTGCCATTGACAATGAATGAATCGGCAGTCCCGCTGTTGATTTTTAGGGTTTATGCATTTGATTTAGCGTAGATTTTGATACTAAACCTGTTAATGCTAATGGAAATAGACAAGAGATGCAAATCCGAGATCGAATCCGGCTGACACGCAAAAAGACTGGGGAATCGTAAGAGAGTACACTACTGTAGAACATATGAAGCTTTAAGGGTTTGTCAAGTATGAATGAGCATGACGGTTGACTGTAAATGTGGCCCCGCTTAGATTCTGAGCGTGTTCTGAGAAAGAATCCTTGTCCAGACATTATTCCTTTCAGAGATGATACTTTGAACAATCCGACGAGAATATTTCGCCATCAGTTCAATATCTGTCAATGCATTCATTCGATCTCCGAATGCTTTGAATGAGCGAGGCTTCGAGACTTGGTAAGTGGGTCGTGGTCCCCAATCCCTGTTTCTTTAACTTGTCTTCTTTGTCTGATAAACAGACGACCATATCTCATTTGAAATGTGAAAATTAAATTTCTATTTTTAGAAGAGTTCCACTGACATGATTGTGTGTGCAAATTCTTTGAATTTTTTCTGTATGTTTGCAATCTGTAAATACCCTTGCATGTGAAGCAATAGCATATTTTTTTTCCCAAATGTTTTTGTATTGGCAAAATATATATATATATATATAATTAGAATGGTGATGGAGGGTCCTTATAAAACTATTTTCAGTGATGATGTTTTCATGAAAATGCTTTCAGACGTTGCATTAATAATACCATGATTACAAAATCACTGAATAGAACTCACACTTCCTAAACTACAAGTTTCCCATCGAAACAAATTTTGACAGAAGGCACAGATAGCCTGACCAAGCCTGGTGGCGCAGCTAGGGATCATGGATGAATTCAAAGACTATCATTAATGACAAATTAAAATCCCTCTGGATTCTAATGCCAAGGCGATGCTTCAGGACTATTGACATCTGATCTGGGAGCTCAATACCACTGGCTCTTCACGTCTATCACTCTTTGAGCTTGAGCTGCAATTTAGCAAACCCTAATTATTTGATATAATCCTCCAGTCTCGTTCCTGCGATGGATTTAACCAACGACAATGGAATGAGTTAGCATAATTAGTAGGTGAAATACTCCACTTTGCGTCTAATGAAGACTGAAACAATGATCAGTGTGGATATAAATGGCCATCACAGTGATGTTGTTCTGAAGCAACTTAGTTTACTGGGTCCATATTTTATCAATGATTTGAAACATCCAAATGTTCTATTGAAATACTTGTATGTAAAAATAGTGAGAGAAGAAAGGTAAATAAGAATTTCTTTCAACTTATAGGCTAAATCTACTAACATTATTCCATAGCTCACCTGCTCTATGAACAATAATACATAAGTGTTATACCATAGTTTGCCTTCATTAATCGTTCACTATATCATGCATAAAAAGTTAACAAGCATTTTTAGATCAATACAAGAAGGCATTAAATGGATTTTGTAGACTGTCTCACTTCTAGACTGAAAGGTACATCATAAGCATTGAGTAAGGGATGTAAGTAATGATGGTGAAATACCATGAAGCCTGAAGATTTGCCCATTGCTTTTAGTTGTTGCTGTTAACTTTTTTTAGTTGATATGAAGTTCAAGATTCAACATTGCTAAAAATTCAGAAGCCTGAAGATTTGCCCATTGCTTTTAGTTGTTGCTGTTAACTTATTTTAGTTGTTAACTTATTTTAGTTGATATGAAGTTCAAGATTCAACATTGCTAAAAATTCAGAGGAAAGTCCTTTGAAAATTAGGTATCGTGTCTTTTCATTTAAAGCCTTACTTACCATATATATAACAGAAAGAAAACAACATTTTTATAGATTTTTCTCTTTGCCTGATCCAATGTGGTTAGCTTTGCGCTGTAGATGAAGTTGGTATGGAACGTAAACAGTTTGCAAATTGCCAGTCTGATCAGACTCAATTATTTTGACCTAGTAGACGAATTACCTATAAAAGAAAGAAAATCTGGTGGCTGTCACTTAGAAGTTGGTGGGTGCTCCTGTCACCTAAAGGGATTAAGAAAATTAAATCATAAAAGAACTAGATATCAAGAAATTAGATCCCTTCTAAGATAACTCTACGCTTGCACAATCTACAATAATTGGTTAAATACAATATAGTCATTGATGTACCTTAAATATTTAGTAACATTCTTTTTTTTCTATTTATTTTTTTGTATGATGGATGGATGGATTCATGGATGATTTTAGGGGTTAAATTTTACAAATGGGTTAATTTTCTATGGTTTTTACTAAAAAAAAGTTGGCCAATTTTTCAATTTTTTCTAAAAACCACCAAATTACATAGAATAAAATTATTTTACTATATAAAATTCTTAGAAATTTAAATTTTTTTATAAAAGTATGACCAAACATTTTATATTTTGCATATTAAGGACTATCAAAATTAACCGTTTCTACATTTTTAATATAAATTTCAATCCTTAAATTCATCCCTGAATGGATTCAATCCATTTTTTTTTTATTAACTGATGAATTCAAATTCTTGGAAATGTTTGTCAAAGAAAATTATCTGATTCTTCTGTCCCCATTGAAACGACAGACAAATCGATTCAAAATGTCCCCATTGAAACAACATACAAACTGATTCAATATCACATATTTCTCAAGAATACTACATGACAAATCGCTTCACTGGTGAGAGAAAGACAATTCTACAGTTTTGGCTTACAACAGTGGGTGAAAACCACCATCAAAAGACTTAGGCGGTGTTTAATAACCCAACCTTCGTGGAAAACTACCATACTATCTTTCGTGGTGTCGTTAAAACTTACGATGGTCTCATGGAAATCATCGCTATAAACACATATAACAACAGGGAAATGATGGGGGCAACATTCTCAAAAATATGATTCACAAACATTAGGGATTATTATATCTTTGTCTTTAAAAGAGTATATGTTAAGAGGAAAAAACACAGAAAACTATGTTATTTTAAATAACATCAAGGATTATTATATCTTTGTCTCTAAAGGAGTATATGTTAAGAGGAAAAAACACAGAAAAACAATATTATTTTAAATAACATCAAGGTTTGGAATATGAATATATATATATATATATATATATATATATATATATATATAAAATTATAATTTTCCAATTTTTATATACAAAATTATTTTTTAGTAATTCATTCCTTCCAACTTAAGTTTTATATTTTGTTTTTAATTATATTTTTATTATTACATTTTAAATTGAATGGATTTTATTCATATTCCCTGTATTTTCAATCTTTTTGAAATTAGTTTAAGATGTTTTGGGAGTTTGAGAATTAGTAGGGAAAGTTCTCAATTAAGTGGGAACTGTTTTGGGAACTTGGAGTGTTTTTGGGGACTTCAACATCAAGAAAATAGGAGCTTGGGAACTAATTTCCTAAATAGAAAGCTTTAAATTAAAATTTTATTAAATTAAAATGTAAATATTTTTATTCCATTATTGCAAATACATCAAATATTTTCATTATATTTATTTAAAATATCACTATAAAGCAAAGAATAAACTACATTAAATTTTATTTTAAAAATTATTAAGTAAAAAAATTTAATACTACTCACTTTATAGTTGTGGATATGGAATTTTTTTAATGCATGTGTTTTTTTTCAAGCCTAGAATAAACATGAAAGTAGAATAAATCAATACCCTATCCATGACAATCATTTGCTTTAATTTGTTGTTGCTATCAACCAACCATATCATTGACTTTTATTGTGTTTCCATATTACAAGAGTAACACTTTTTAGCTTTTTGTAATTAGAACAAGAATAATGTTTCTAATTTACAAAGATGTTTAAAGTTTATATATGTAAAGTTTAATTTTTAAAATATGTTAAAACTTTATATATGTATTTTCAATTTTGTTTCTCATTTTATAATGGAATCTTTATGGATGTTAAACTTTCAATATTATGTTAAATATATTCATATAATTATTAGTGCAAATTAAATTAATAATTTCCATATTGTAGTTGTTTGGTGTTGCAGTAGGAACAACTTTGTTGTTCTAGATTGTTATTGACATTCAATTTTATCATTATATGGATACATTGTAATCTAAAATATTTTTTATATTTCCAACATAAATTTTATTTTTATTATTCTTATATTTTTTAATTAAGACCCATTTTAATTTTTTTAATGTAAATTTATATAACATAACACAAAATTGACTCGTCTTGTAAAACATCTCACAACAATCAATGCAACCACATTGTTGTAATACTATTTTTACAATCTTCTTAAAATTTATGGATATTATCACTATCTTTAAACCATCAAAAATATCAAATAAGAGAGTAAATAATAGTCAAAGTGTTTGTTCAAAATTATTAAAATATTAAATTAAAATATTGAATATAATGTGTATTTTAATGGTTAAAGTTTAAAATTATTAAAACATTATTAAAGTTTAAAATTATTAAAACATTAAATTGATGAACATGATGATTAACGTCCACTGTGTATCGGTAAGAGAAGTTTTCCAAGATCGTCATAGTTTTGTTGAGTTAAAAGGTTAAGAAGGTTGGTACTGTGACAAATATTTTGAAATTGAGATCTAATCTGGGTATAGTTTGGACAATCTAAGAGAAAATGTTTTTCATCTTCAACCTTCTTAGTATCACAAAGGTGACACACTCTTTCATCCCATTAATTTTGATCTTCTAGATGATGGTTGATTACATCCTTATTATACCTTAATTTTATTTTTTCCTCTAACTCTTTATTAGACCACATTTTCTCCTTAAACTTTGATTTAAGAATATTTTCAATAATATCAATATTATGCAAAATGGTCTCTTCCATAATTCCCTACCGACTTAAACAAGAATGGACATGTTTATGCCATCCTAGTTTGAGTCGAAGGTGGTTATGACTAGATTTTGAAACAATTTTAGGAAGCCTCTTGTCTTCCATGTTGTTTAACTTGTTCTTATACATTAGATATCTAGTCATAACTATGCTCTCAATAGAGAAAGACTTGCCTCCTAAGAAAAGAATGAGATAGAACTTATTTCTTTTAATTTTAAAATTATAACTTATAAAATTCTTTTATAACGAAAGTGTTTGTTCAAAATTATTAAAATATTAAAATTAAATTATTAAAAATTATGATAATCTATACAATAAAAATATTACATGACTAATAAATTATAATACCAATTTATACATGTTATATCTAAAATAAATATATACTTTATATGGTAAATTATTATATTTAATATTTATAAAAAATAATAAATAAATAAATAAAATGAATTCAAAAATTAAAAATTCATATAATTATAATTATAATTTTTAATTAATTTTTTCAATCTTTTAATATTTTTTTATAAATTTTATAAATATTGAAGAATATTAACTATATATTTACAACATATAAGAGACAACCCTAGTTTAGTAAAGATGAGGCCAAATCTAACTACATACTTACTTTAGTTTGGTAAAGATGAGCCCAAATATGCTTCAATAGCATTGTGAAAATAACCCTCTCAATACAACTAGTCCTCGTTCGTCATAAGTATGAGACTTCACTTTACATCCATAAAGAAGTTAGGAGGTAACGTATTGTGAAAGATACAAACTGTGGTTGGATTGTTTTGGAATTGGAGCTAAAATCTTTGTGATCTTTAATAGGCTTATGGGATAATTTGGTAATATCCATTGGAAGTACTATAAAAATATTAGTTTTTAATGAGTTTGTGGTTTTTTTACACCCAAAGGAGGTGAGGCAAAAAGTTTTTGAATCTACCAATGATGTTTTGGTTATTTATGGAAGATTAAAGGAGAAAGGCAAGAAGAGAGGAATGGGAAAATCCAAATCCCATGGGAGACATAAGTCTCCTCAAAAGTTTAAGGAAAAGTTTTGGAACTATTGCAAGATTGAGCATTTTAGAAGAGACTACAAGAAAGAGAAAGAGAAGAATAAGAAGGAAAAGAATGATTTTGATGATGAGTATGGAATGTTTTCCCAAGTGGATGGTGGAAATGTCTTTTTTTTGTTGGACAACTGAGAGGGGGGATGAATCAGTTGTTACCGTGCTTAAACAATTATGCTTCTTTTAAAAACCTTTACAAGGCACTCAATGATGATCACAATAATGCAGGGATATAAACAATGGCACATTTAGCATCAGTCACATATATGAGAAACACAGAGACAGATATTTCTCGAGGAAACCCATACAGGGTAAAAACCTCTTCTTCTTTATATGATAAGTATTATCTACATTCTTTACATTATCATACATATGAGTACCAACTCATTGTGAGGCTACAACTTCTATTTTTGCAAGCTGCAACTTGCTGAGAGCACCAACTCTCTGTTTTCTCTAGCACCCACTAGAAGGAAGCTACAACTCCCTGGTTTCTCTAGCACCAACTCCCTGGTTTCTCTAGCACCAACTAGAAGGAAGCTACAACTCCCTATGTTCAAGCACCCACTTGACTCTCTAAGGACAACAGTCCTCCTTATCACCTCCCTACCACCCTGTTTTATAAATCTTTGCCACTGAAACTCATTACAGTGATATAATATTCAACAATGGCTTACCAGACTCATCATTGTTCTATTGCATTTCGTTGCTCTGTCTACCTCACTACCTTCATGCACACATGACTTGCGCTGTCTGTTCTTCTACTTTTTATGCTCTGTGCACCATGTCCATTCACTTCATAGTTCCTCTTCTATTCAATTTAGCTGTTGCACTCCCCTCCTTCTTCACGCATGAATCACCTTCAACAATGACAATCACAACTTTTCCAACGACAAAAAATCCCATCTCTTCTTTTTTTCTGCATACTTTCGGTCTCTGTGCTCCTTGTGCATGAAATATTCGCCATTCCTCTGCATGCTCACCCCGTGCCAATCTCCTCCACAACTCAAGTGTTCTATCTGATCATCATGGTAACTCTTCAGCTTCTCTGGCGGTTTTTCCACGCGTTCAACATCACTGGGTGTTATGATGAGATTCCTTAGCCTCTCTGGTAGTTGAGACTCTTCGTCTTCTCTGTCATAGTCGAGCTTATCCTTTATGTTTCAATTACCAACTCCAACGCTCATCCATATGTCAATCCCCTCTAAGAATAGTCTTCATTCACTAGAAGAAGCCTAGAGACTCTTCATCTCCTCTGGCGATCACACAGAAGTCTCTTCAAATCTTTTGGCAGAAACCATCAATGGTTTCTAGCAGTTACACTGTGAGGAGCAACATTAGCCCTCCGATTATGCTCAAATTCACCTTCACCGTTGGATTAACTCTGAAGGATATTGTCGTTATTTACCCGTTTCGCTCTTTCGCAATTCGGAGATTCTGCGATGAGACATCTTGACTCTCCATGTCACGAGCTACGAAAAGGAGCTTGGATGCTCTAGCTCCCTCCTCTACGTGACCACAGGCGGTGACCACTGGTTACAGTGATAATTCACCTTTTTTGGTATTTCAACATTTGTATGATCCAGTGTCTCGACACTCCCATACGCGATCCCCAAAATTTCGAGGTGGAGCTCATCTGCACTAGGTCCTTCCTCCACGTGACGACACGCAGTGACCACAGGCTGCACTGCGAACTCATGATCTTCATCAACCCTTATTGACGGTCCACGATCTCGATGAATCAACGATCCAGATCTTTTCGCGATCTCGCATCTCGTTGTTCCTTAGATGGAGGTTCTCATCCCTCCAAGTTGCGATAGGAGAGACTCTGAGATGGAGCTCAAGATCAATGGTCCACGTTCTTGGTGATACGATGGTCCTGATCTTTTCGCGATCTCGCATCTCGTTGTTCCTTAGATGGAGGTTCTCATCACTCCAAGTCGTGATAGGAGAAACTCCGAGATGGAGCTGGATCAACGGTCCAGAATCTTGGTGTATTGATGGTCCAGATCTCTTCGTGAATTCGCATCTCGCAATTCCTGTGATGAAGGGTCTCATCACTCCAAGTCATGATAGCTGAGACTCCTAGATGGAGTCGGATCAACGGTCAAGATCAAACCTCGATCTGACAGCTAAGATCAAACCTCGATCTAATGGCTAAGATCAAACCCCATTCCTTTGACTTTCCAGTCAGCAAAATGACTATCTTTGGCCACGTGTCCTATGGACCCAATGGTTCAGATCTTGTCATGATTTTGACACTTCACAGGCCTTCTTCATGCTTGATCAACGGTCCACATTCCTTGGTGATCTGACGATCAAGATCTTTTTGTGAATTCGCATATCGTGAGTTTGAGCCTCTTTCATTTGAATTTCCCGACCTGCAAAACTCCAAAATGAAGTCTTTGTGGTGCTTTGATATTTCGCCACACGTCCTCTTGATCCAACGGACCACGACTGTCCTATCTGCCTTGCAACTTCACCATATCTAACGGTTATTGGTCCTTCGTAGTTACCCCAGATCCTATGGCCCAGATCTTCAAGCGATTTCACAACTTTTCCATGTAAGTTCTCGACACCTTCAAGTCCCGATCTACGAAACTCTGAAATGGAGTCAGACCAACATAATTCGGCATTTCGCATTTCGCCTCTTCTTGCACTTTAATGAACGTGCAGGTTCTCCCTGATCCAATGATGGTTAGATCTTATGCTCAGATTTGACGCCTAAGATATGTCCTCCTCTTCTGCGCGTTCTTCTTGTCTACAAACAGATCTGACGCTCCTCCTTCTTTCAGTAATTTTGAAAGAGATCCAGCGATCACTGACACCTCTCCTCCCGAGTTTACTCATCCTCCTTACTTGGAAGAATTTCTAAGTGTCAAGGGCCTCGACCTTTGATCCGCCTGAGATCCTGAGTACGCTATCTCTCTTGAGCTTTAGCAATGAGTTAACCTCATCCCTGGTGCATACCTACACACTGCACTTGACTCTGTGCTAATTCCTCTTGAGCTTACTTTGTTCCTGTTTTTCCATCGATGCAAACTCTGATCCTGCCATCAATGACAAGCTCACTTTGCCTGTTAAACCTGCCAATAATCCTCTGCACTATCTCTTCTGAACTTATCAAGCTTACTCTGCAGCGTCTTCCTAAAATACTTCTGATGCCCGTCTGTTACATTCTTCCTATACTCATGCCATCTTCACTGTTGTACTTTCCATCAATGACAAGCATACACTCTGTGTTAGACATTTGCCAACAATCTCCCCCTTTGGCATTGATGGCAACAAAGGCACCCAGATTCTTTTCTCCCCCTTTGACATCAATGCCAAAGAGAACATGCTCCCCCTGAGATGTGGTAGTAATTCTAGGAGGTATCATATATTAAGACAACACAACCCTCCCCCAAACGGGATGAACTCTCTTATTCGAGGCCTACAGATGTTTGTATCCAACCCAGAGTCTTCTTTTTCTGATTCTTGGACCTGTTCATCTTCAACTTCCGTTGTATCCTCGGTAGGATACTAAAAAATGCTCACCTCTCTTACTCAGACTCCTTCATCAACCTTTTCTTCTCATGAGTGGATGACTCCCCCTATCATTGTTATCTCTACAGGATGTCATGTATATCATTTTGTAAAACGAAATGCTATTGTTGAAGAGGCTGCTATCCCACTGACACTCTGCGTAATTATTGCTTGTTATTGTTCAAACAACTCTTGGATCTCCCCATTGATTCTCATCGATCTCTATCACTGCGATTTTCATTTTTCTTTCATGATGCTTACCATCCAAGGCTTTTATGACCATATTCAATCACAAGAAAAAAACGCTACAACCACTCTCATACCTTCTTTTCTTTTTCACAGACAAAGGACCTGTATCAGGTTTCTTAGGAGTACTGATTTCTTCCTTGTTGTATCCAATACCATATTTGTCATTTGGTGATCTCTGACTATCCAAGATCTTATCCGGGGTCATGGAGTTGTTTAAGAACTTTCTTTGGGTGTTTGCCTTCTAAACCTTCAAGACTTCTGCTTCCAACTTATGACATGGTTCTTCTCCTACTTCATCCATGGGGAAAATGCTAACTGAACATGTTTTTATTGTATCTTAATCTTCTTCTTTACTTGCAGGGGAGAATTCAATTTCAACATCATTAATTGTCCTTATGCCTTTATTCACCACTTGTCCCAAGTTTACATTCACCTTACATTCTTTGGATGTGAACACCTCTTCATTGCCTCTGTCACATTTTTGACTTGTACTAAGCAAATTATGTTTCAGATCATCCACAAGAAGAACATACTGGGCATCTCCTTTGTCATTACTCAAACTCATCATCCCTCTATCCTTGATTTTTCCTGGTTCATCATTTTCAAGGATCACATTTCCTTTTTTTCTTTTACTTATGGACAGTAGCTTATCCTTGTCTCCAGTCATGTGCTTGAAACATCCACTGTCTATATTCCCAGAGGCCTTTTGTTATTGAGTTGAAAGTGCTTGACCACATTTTTCACTCTCTTTCCTTTTCCATGTGTTGGCCTTTCTATCTAAGAACTTTATCCTTAGATCTGCTTTGTAATTCTTCAGACGACAGTTTGTAGCTTTGTGGCCAAAGTTGTGACAGTTATAGCATTCAATCTCATTGTTCAATAGGTCAAAGTTATTGTTGCAGCATTGTCTACTCATTGACTGTTTATTATTTCTTGACCTCCTCGGTTGCATGTCTCTCGACTTAATTTGACAATTTGCAATCTGTGATAGTTTGTTACTTGGTTGTATCATTCTTTGTTGTGGAAGATATTTATTCCTTTGAAATCTTAATTTCTCATATCTAAGTCTTAAGGAACAATTTATAGCTTTGTGACCAAAGTTAGAACAATAGAAACAATATCCATAGAAAAATTCTTTGTACCTGGAAAATGGTTGTCTTCTTTGAGTAAATCGATTTNGGCGGCTGATTGTCTTCCTTTGTTTCCGCAGGTTTGTTGTTGTCATTGGTTGTAGATTTGGCATGGACAGTAGCTTTGACAAACTTGATGGGTTCTTTGTTTCTTGACTGACCACTACTTGATCCCTCTTCATAACCCAAACTAGTTTTCAACTTTGGATTCCTTTGCTGATTCAGGATGGTGGCTAATCCTTCTGAGGCTTTAATACTTGACATATTCTGATTATACAAGGCTTGAAACTTCTCCATCTCTTTCCTAGTTTTCACTACTTCTTCTTCTAATGCTTCACATCTCGCCTTCTTTTCTGATAGCTGTCGTTTCATAATGTCTTCGATTTTCTTTGCCTCTTCTAATTCTACTTTTAGTAGGACAAGGTCTTCATCAGGTTTTTTACTGTCTTTCTCGAACTGTATCAGCAATTGTCTTTGCTTTATGTTCTTCATTCTTAGTATGTCAATCTCTTCCA
>ML786755.1:136558-146834 GCA_009831015.1 Picea engelmannii | reverse complement strand
AGCAGCCCGAAAAAAAAAATACAAACCGAAATAAAATCAAAACTTTGCAAAAATTTAAAAATGCGTATTCAGACTTTATACCTCTGAATTCTGACTGAAATGGTCGTATCTTGGGCAAACGGAAACCTTTTTGAGTGAAACGAAAAGTGTTCCTGAATGAAAAGCATGCTCTGGACGCAATGGAACAGTCCTTTCAGCCCAGAAATGTACATAAATTACAGAAAATGGAGATGAGGCAACTCGGCTTCACGATCTCGATCTACAATAGGAGCGGGTCTTCAAACAGGCTCTGATACCATGTTCGACAACATAGGTATTCCAACAGAGGAAGAACACCTTTAGTAACCACTCACATAACTATATCAAAGATCAACACACCGATGTTTTCACGTGGTAAAACCCCTACGGGGAAACATCCACGGCCCCAACCATCGCGACCACTTGGAGCAGTTTATTAATGCAAAGAAAAAGATTACAGAGAGATTTTATAGAGATCATGGACAAATGAACCTCCATGCTCTTTAAATAGAGATCATGGACCAATCGGGTGTTAAGCCACGGATCAATGGCCATTAAGATCGAGGAGAGTATGAATCGTCGGATCACTCTATGTCGGGAACATATCGTGACCGTCGGATTTACTAACTACAAATGCATACTAATGCATACTAAAGAAACACACTTTTACCTAACGACATATTAGACCAAGTAGATCTTAATTAACTCCTAAGTGTCTAAATATCCTAACAAAAAGTCTCTTCGAATCTTCTGGAAGAAACCAACAATGGTTTCTAGCAGTTACATTGTGAGGAGCAACATTAGCCCTTCGATTTTGCTCAAATTCAGCTGCACCGTTGGTTTAACTCTGAGGGATATTGTCGTTATTTACCCGTTTCTCTCTTTCGCAATTCAAAGATTCTGCGATGAGACATCTTGACTCTCCATGTCACGAGCTCCGAAAAGGAGCTTGGCTGCTATAGCTCCCTCCTCTATGTGACCACAGGTGGTGACCACCGGTTATAGCGACAATTCACCTTTTTCATTATTTTGGCATTCGTATGATCTAGTGTCTCGACACTCCCATACGCGATCCCCAAAATTCTGAGGCAGAGCTCATCTGCACTAGGTCCTTCCTCCACATGACCACACGCAGTGACCATAGGCTGCGCTAAAAGTAACTGTGAACTCATGATCTTCATCGACCCTATTCGACGGTCCATGATCTCGATGAATCAACGGTCCAGATCTTTTCGCGATCTCGCATCTCGTTGTTCCTTAGATGGAGGTTCTCATCCCTCCAAGTCACGATAGGAAAGATTCCGAGATGGAGCTTAGATCAATGGTCCACATTCTTGGTGATCCGACAGTCCTGATCTTTTCGCGATATCGCATCTCACTGTTCCTTAGATGGAGGTTCTCGTTACTCGAAGTGGCGATAGGCGAAACTCCGATATGGAGCTGGATCAACGGTCCAGAATCTTGGTGTATTGATGGTCTAGATCTCTTCGTGAATTTGCATCTTGCAATTCCTGTGATGAAGGGTCTCATCACTCCAAGTCACGATAGATGAGACTCCGAGATGGAGTCATATAAACGGTCAAGATCAAACCTCGATCTGAAGGCTAAGATTAAACCTCGATCTGATGGCTAAGATCAAACCCCGTTCCTTTGACTTTCTAGTCAGTGACATGACTATCTTTCACCACATGTCCTATGGACCCAATGGTTCAGATCTTGTCGTGATTTTGACACTTCACAGGCCTTCTTCATGCTTGATCAACGGTCCACATTCCTTGGTGATCTGACGGTCAAGATCTTTTTGTGAATTCGCATATCGCGAGTTTGAGCCTCTTTCATTTGAATTTCCTGACCTGCGAAACTCCAAAATGAAGTCTTTGTGGTGCTCTGATCTTTCGCCACGTGATCCAACAGACCACGACTGTCCTATCCTCCTTGTAGCTTCACCATATCTAACGGCTATTGGTCCTTCATAGTTACCCCAGATCCTACGACCCAGATCTTCTCGCGATTTCGCCACTTCGCCGTGTAAGTTCTCGACACCTTCAAGTCTCAATCTACGAAACTCTAAAATGGAGTCAGACCAACATAATTCGTCATTTCGCATTTTGCTTCTTCTTGCACTTTAATGAATGTGCAGGTTCTCCCTGATCCAATGATGGTCGGATCTTATGCTCAGATCTCACGCCTAAGATCTGTCCTCCTCTTCTGCGCGTTCTTCTTCTCTACAAACAGATCTGACGGTCCTCCTTATTTCAAGAATTTTAAAAGAGATCCAACGATCACTAACGCCTCTCCTCCTGAGATTACTCATCCTCCTTACTTGGAATAATTTCTAAGTGTCAAGGGCCTCGACCTTTGATCCGCCTGAGATCCTGAGTACGCTATCTCTCTTGAGCTTTAGCAATGAGTTAACCTCATCCCTGGTGCACACCTACGCACTGCACTCGACTCTGCACTAATTCCTCCTGTTTTTCCATCGATGCACACTTTGATCCTGGCATCAATGACAAGCTCACTTTGCTTGTTAAACCTGCCAACAATCCTCTGCACTATCTCTTATGAACTTATCGATCTTACTCTGCAGCGTCTTCCCAAAATACTTCTGATGCCCGTCTGTTACATTCTTCCTGTACTCATGCCATATTCACTGTTGTACTTGCCATCAATGACAAACATACATTACCTGTTAAACATTTGCCAACAATCTCCTCCTTTGGCATTGATGGAAACAAAGGCACCTGGATTCTTTTCTCCCCCTTTGACATTAATGTCAAAGAGAACATGCTCCCCCTGAGCTGTGGTAGTAATTTTAGGAGGTATCAGATATTAAGCCAACACAACCTCCCCCTGACGGGATGGACTCTCTTATTCGAGGCCTGTAGATGTTTGTATCCAAACAAGAGTCTTCTTTTTGTGATTCTTGGACCTGTTCATCTTCAGCTTCCATTGTATCCTCTGTAGAATATTAAAAAATGCTCACCTCTCTTACTTAGAATCCTTCATCAACCTTTTCTTCTCATGAGTGGATAACTCCCCTTGTCACTATTATCTCTACAGCATGTCATGTATATCATTTTGTAAAACAAAATGTTGTTGTTGAAGAGGTTGCTATCCCACTGACACTCTACGTAATTATTGCTTGTTATTGTTCAAACAAACCTTGGATCTCCCCATTGATTCTCATTGATATCCATCACTACAATTTTCATTTTTCTTTCATGATGCTTACCATCCAAGGCTTTTATGACCATATTCAATCATAAGAAAAAAACGCTACAACCACTCTCATACCTACTTTTCTTTTTCGCAAACAAAGGACCTGTATCGGGCTTCTTAGGAGCACTGATTTCTTCCTTGTTGTATCCAATAACAGATTTTTCATTTGGTGATCTCTGACTATCCAAAATCTTATCCAAGGTCATGGAGTTGTTTAAGAACTTGCTTTGGGTGTTTTCCTTCTCAACCTTCAATGCTTCTTCTTCCATCTTATGACATGGTTCTTCTCCTACTTCATCCATGGGGCAAATGCTAACTAAACATGCTTTTATTGTATCTGAATCTTCTTCTTTACTTGCAGGGGAGAATTCAATTTCAACATCATTAATTGTCCTTATGCCTTTATTCACCACTTGTCCCGAGTTTACATTCACCTTACATTCTTTGGACGTGAACACCTCTTCACTGCCTCTGTCACACTTTTGACTTGTACTAAGAAAATTATGTTTCAGATCATCCACAAGCAGAACGTACTGGGCATCTCCTTTGTCATTACTCAAACTCATCATCCCTCTATCCTTGATTTTGCCTAGTTCATCATTTTCAAGGATCACATTTCCTGTTTTTCTTTTACTTATGGACAGTAGCTTATCCTTGTCTCCAGTCATGTGCTTGGAACATCCACTATCTATATTCCCAGAGGCCTTTTGTTTTGAGTTGAAAGTGATTGACCACATTTTTTGCTCTCTTTCCTTTTCCATGTGTTGGCCTTTCTATCTAAGAACTTTATCCTTGGATCTACTTTGTAATTCTTCAGATGGCAGTTTGCAGCTTTGTGGCCAAAGTTGCGACAATTATAACATTCAATCTCATTGTTCAATAGGTCAAAGTTATTTTTGCAGCGTTGTCTACTCATTGACTGTTTATTATTTCTTGACCTCCTCGGTTGCATATCTCTCGACTTAATTTGACAATTTGCAGTCTGTGATAGTTTGTTACTTGGTTGTATCATTCTTTGTTGTGGCAGATATTTATTCATTTGAAATCTTAATTGTTCATGTCTAAGTCTTAAGGAACAATTTATAGCTTTGTGACCAAAGTTGGAACAGTAGAAACAATATCCATAGAAAAATTCTTTGTACCTGGAAAATGGTTGTCTTCTTTGAGTAAATCGATTTATTCCATGTTGATGATGTCTTTGAGCAGGGAGTGCATTTTTTATTTGTTCTACAGATTCACTCCTGGCACCTATTTCTTTACTTGTCATGGGCGGCTGATTGTCTTCCTTTGTTTCCGTAGGTTTGTTGTTGTCATTGGTAGTAGATTTGACATGGACAATAGATTTGACAAACTTGATGGGTTCTTTGTTTCTTGGCTGACCACTATTTGATCCCTCTTCATAACCCAAACCAGTTTTCAACGTTGGATTCCTTTGCTGATTCAGGATGGTGGCTAATCCTTCTGAGGCTTTGATACTTGACAGATTCTGATTATACAAGGCTTGAAACTTCCCCATCTCTTTCCTAGTTTTCACTACTTCTAATGCTTCACATCTCGCCTTCTTTTCTGATAACTTTCGTTTTAGAATGTCTTCGATTTTCTTTGCCTCTTATAATTCTATGTTTAGTAGGATAAGGTCTTCATCAGGATTTTTACTGTCTTTCTCGAACTGTATCAACAATTGTCTTTTCTTTTTGTTCTTCATTCTTAGTATGTCAATCTCTTCCAGTGCACTGATCAGTTCTCCTTCCATGTCAACCATGACTTCTTCTTCATTTTCATCATTGCCTATGCTTTCAATATCATAATCCTCTTTGGCCATAAGAATGAATTCATTTACTTTATCTTCATAGGAAGAATCACTATCGGTGTCTTCTGAGGAGTCATCATTGTTTACACATAAACTTTTCTTCTTATCAAATCTTCTTGATTTGTGCTTCTCTTCATCTTCAGAGTTTTGATCATGTTTCTTGCGTGGACATTTATTTGCAAAATCACCTATCTTACCACAGTTGAAACATTTGAAGGGAAACTTACCTTGGTACTTGCCTGATCCTTTCTTTAGTCTTCTCACGAATTTTTCTTTAATTTCATCAGGCTCACAATCTTCATTCTTATCTACTTTAAATGATGCTTCTCTAGAGGTGGTTTTATCTATGACTATTCTCATTTCATATGCAGTCAACATTCCTAGAAGTTGATCAAAAGCCAAAGTCTGTATATCATTAAGTTCTTCTATAGCTGAGACCTTTGGGTTAAACCTATCTGGCAGAGATCTCAAAATTTTCTGAACTAAAGAGGATTCCTCAATTTTTTCACCTAGTGCTTTCATTGCATTTACTAGTTCTTCAACTCTGAGAAAATACTTCCCAATGGTTTCATCTTCTTTCATCTGTATCTTTTCAAACCATACTCTGTAGGTTTGAAGCTTGGCATCTTTTACCTTCTCATTACCTTCATAACTGTTAATGAGTTTGTCCCACATTTCTTTAGCAGTTTGAAGATGCATCACCTTCACAAACTTGGCTTCTGCAAGTCCATTCAAGATAGCATTCATTCCCTTAGCATTAAAGCTAAATTCTAACTTATCATCCTTGGAATCTATCACAACGGGCTTTATGTATCTAGTCTCTACTACATCCCAGACATCAGCTCCTAAGGCCATTAGGTATGTTCTCATTCTAACCTTCCAGAAGGCAAAATTTGTTCCATCAAATAGAGGAGGCCTAGTGACTGAAGTCCCTTCATGGATTGTCATGTTTAAGCTTACAGATCTACCTTTAAATAAAAGGCACCGGCTCTGATACCAATTGTTGGACAACTGAGAGGGGGGGTGAATCAGTTGTTACCATGCTTAAACAATTATGCTTCTTTTAAAAACCTTTACAAGGCACTCAATGATCATCACAATAATGCAGGGATATAAACAATGAAACATTCGACATCAGTCACATATATGAGAAACACAGAGACCAATATTTCACGAGGAAACCCATACATGGTAAAAACCTCTTCTTCTTTATATGATAAGTATTATCTACATTATTTAAATTATCATACATATGAGCACCAACTCATTGTGAGGCTACAACCTCTGTTTTTGCAAGCTGCAACTTGCTGAGAGAACCAACTCTCTGTTTTCTCTAGCACACACTAGAAGGAAGCACCAACTCCCTGGTTTCTCTAGCACCAACTAGAAGGAAGCACCAACTCCCTGGTTTCTCTAGCACCAACTAGAAGGAAGCTACAACTCCCTATGTTCAAGCACCCACTTGAACCTCTAAGGACAACAATCCTCCCTAGCACCTCCCTACCACCCTGTTTTATAAATCTTTGCTACTGAAACTCATTACAGTGATATAATGTTCAACAATGGCTTACCAGACTCATCACTATTCTGCTGCATTTCATTTCTCTGTCTGCCTCACTGCCTTCCTGCACACATGACTTGTGCTGTTTGTTCTTCTACATTTTATGCTCTATGCGCCATGTCCATTCACTGCACAGTTCCTCTTCTGTTCAATTCAGCTGCTGCACTCCCCTCCTTCTTCACACATGAATCACCTTCAACAATGATAATCACAGCTTTTCTAACAACAACAACTCCCATCTCTTCTTTTTTTCTGCATACTTTCGGTCTCTGTGCTCCTTCGTGCATGAAATATTAGCCATTCCTCTGCATGCTCACCCCGCGCCAATCTCCTCCACAACTCAAGTGTTCTATCTGATCATCATGATAACTCTTCAGCTTCTCTAGCGGGTTTTCCACGCGTTCATCATCACTGGGTGTTATGCTGAGATTCCTCAGCCTCTCTGGCAGTTGAGACTCTTCATCTTCTCTGGCATAGTCAAGCTTATCCTTTTTGTTTCAGTTACGAGCTCAAACGCTCATCCATATGTCAATCCCCTCTAAGAATAGTCTTCATTCACTAGAAGAAGCCTGGAGACTCTTCATCTCCTCTGGCGATCACACATAAGTCTCTTCGAATCTTCTGGCAGAAGCCATCAATGGTTTCTAGCAGTTACAATGTGAGGAGTAACATTAGCCCTTCGATTATGCTCAAATTCACCTGCACCGTTGGACTAACTTTGAAGGATATTGTCGTTATTTACCCATTTCTCTCTTTCGCAATTCAAAGATTTTGCGATGAGACATCTTGACTCTCCATGTCACGAGCTCTGAAAAGGAGCTTGGCTGCTCTAGCTCCCTCCTCTACGTGACCACAGGCGGTGACCACCGATTACAGTGACAATTCACCTTTTTTGGTATTTCGACATTCATATGATCCAGTTTCTCAACACTCCCATATGCGATCCACGAAATTCTGAGGCGGAGCTCATCTGCACTAGGTCCTTCCTCCACGTGACCACAGGCTGCGCTAAAAGGCGTTGCGAACTCATGATCTTCATCGACCCTGATCGACGGTCCACGATCTCGATGAATCAACGGTCTAGATCTTTCCACGATCTTGCATCTCGTTGTTCGTTAGATGGAGGTTCTCGTCCCTCCAAGTTGCGATAGGCGAGACTCCGAGATGGAGCTCAGATCAATGGTCCACATTCTTAGTGATCCGACGATCCTGATATTTTCGCGATCTTGCATCTCGTTGTTCCTTAGATGGAAGTTCTCGTCACTCCAAGTCGCGATAGGCAAAAATTTGATATGGAGCTGGATCAACGGTCCAGAATCTTGGTGTATTGATGGTCTAGATCTCTTCGTGAATTCACATCTCGCAATTCTTGTGATGAAGGGTTTCATCACTCCAAGTCACGATAGCCAAGACTCCAAGATGGATTCAGAGCAACGGTCAAGATCAAACCTCGATATGACGGCTAAGATGAAACCTCGATCTGACGGCTAAGATCAAACCCTGTTCCTTTGAATTTCCAGTCAGCGACATGACTATCTTTCGCCACATGTCCTATGGACCCAATGGTTCAGATCTTGTCGTGATTTTGACACTTCACAGGCCTTCTTCATGCTTGGTCAACGGTCCACATTCCTTGGTGATATGACGGTCAAGATCTTTTCGTGAATTCACATATCGCGAGTTTGAGTCTCTTTCCTTTGAATTTCCCGACCTGCGAAACTTCGAAATGAAGTCTTTGTGGTGCTCTAATCTTTCACCACACGTCCTCTTAATCCAATGGACCATGACTTTCCTATCCGCCTTGTAGCTTCACCATATCTAACGACTATTGTTCGTTCGTAGTTACCCCAGATCCTACGACCCAGATCTTCTCGTGATTTCGCCACTTCACCGTGTAAGTTCTCGACACCTTCAAGTCCCAATCTACGAAACTCCGAAATGGAGTCAGACCAACATAATTCGGCATTTCGCATTTCTCCTCTTCTTGCACTTTAATGAACGTGCAGGTTCTCCCTGATCCAATGATAATTGGATCTTATGCTCAGATTTGATGCCTAAGATATGTCCTCCTCTTCTGCGCGTTCTTCTTGTCTACAAACATATCTGATGTTCCTCCTTCTTTCGGGAATTTTGAAAGAGATCCAACGATCACTGACGCCTCTCCTCCCGAACTTACTCATCCTCCTTACTTGGAAGAATTTTTACGGGTCAAGGGCCTCGACCTTTGATCCGCCTGAGATCCTGAGTACGCTATCTCTCTTGAGCTTTAGCAATGAGTTAACCTCATCCCTGGTGCACACCTACGCACTGCACTCGAATCTGCGCTAATTCCTCCTGAGCTTACTTTGTTCCTGCTTTGCCATCGATGCACACTCTGATCCTGCCATCAATGACAAGCTCACTTTGCCTATTAAACCTGCCAACAATCCTCTGCACTATCTCTTCTGAACTTATCGAGTTTACTCTGCAGCGTCTTCCTAAAATACTTCTGATGCTCGTCTGTTTACATTCTTCCTGTACTCATGCCATCTTCACTGCTGTACTTTCCATCAATGACAAGCATACGCTGCCTATTAAACATTTGCCAACATTTTTGTTGCTTCCATGACCCATGTTGGTTAGAGTGCGAGGTTAATATATTATGGAACTTCCTTCCATGTGAATTCCCATCAACATTGGATGTCATTGTATGATAAATATGATGGTAGGATGGTATACCTCAGTGATGAATTTCTTCTAAGCATAGTTGGCCATGGTAAAGTCTTGATCAAATTCTCTAATGGAAGAATGAAGGGGATTGATGGATTTTTCTCTAAGAAAACTTAATGATGAGGGTGTGTAGGTTCTTTAATTTCTATGATAATGGGTGTAAGATGGTCCAAGGAGTTCTGATGTTCGCTAAGGGTGTTTTTGTGGGGACTTTGTTCCGGCTTGATCCATGCACCATCTAGTGTATTAGTTCATTTTTTATAGTGGAGAGATCTATAGGATCTACACCATAATAACAACCTATATCTATTTACAATGGTCATGTTTTCTGCGTATCAAAACAAGCTATTTCTTCAGAAAGAAAGTTTCATGTAAAGAAGACAGTGCTATGGCACCAAAGATTGGGCCATATAGGTGAGAAGAGTCTAAAATCCTTGAAAAGAAATATTGTCAAGAGATTGAATGATTATGCTCTTGAATTTGATTTATGCAAGCATTGCATATATGGAAAACCATGTTCAATTTTATTATAGTTCTCACAAATCTTCTAGGTTGTTAGACTTAATTCATTTTATTATATTTGTTCTAGTTAAAACAAAGTTACCAAATTGACAAGAACTCTCCACAGTTCTTGTTTTTTTAGAGGTCATATTTTTACCCCCGTTTCAAAAAGTGGTGCTACCAATAGCACTCTTTTTTTATGTGGTTAAAATTCAGACTTGTTCAAAATCGTAGCCCTAACAACTGATACCATTGTGGAATATTGATCCTTGAATCGAAAAATGATGCTTCTAGTAACACCAAAAGTTTTTTGGAATTAAAATTATGAATTAGTTGAAACCATTTCATTAACCATTAGTACCATCACGAATAAAAAAGTTAAAAAAATAAATAAATTTGGGAAAAAAAACTCCGTAAATGAGTAAAAAAATTGAAAAAAGTAACACTTTAAAAAAAAA
>ML786755.1:112218-136374 GCA_009831015.1 Picea engelmannii | reverse complement strand
TCTATATATATATATATATATATATATATATATATATATATATATATCCTTAAAAAAAAAATTAAATTTTTTAAAAAACAAAAATTAACATAACAAAAAAAACATTGAAATAAAAATTGAAAAAAGAAAGAAAGGAAATTAACACCTTTAAATAAAATTACATAACCCAATCTAAAAAAATAAATAAAAATTGAAAACCATTAATGTTAAAAGATAGTAACCATAAAATCATAAATGTTTTTATCACCAAAATTAAAAAAAAAAAAAATTGAAAAACATTAATCGTATAAAATCATAAATGTTTTTATCACCAAAATTTGAAAAAAAACGAAATTAACGCCTAAAAAAACATAATTATATAATACAATTTAAAAAAAAAATTAAAAGAATAAAATTGTATAACACAATTTAAAAATAAGAATTAAAAAAAATTAAAAAAGTACCCTTCAAAACGATTAATTATTTTTATAACAATCTAAGTTTTAAGAAAATTGAAAAAACGATTTAAAAATATTAAAAAACAAAATCAGTTATTAAAAATTTAAAAAACAATTATTAGAAAATAAAAATAAAACGATACAATCTAAAAAAATAAAAAATAAAACAAAAAACGATTATAAAAAGAACAACGATTTTTTTAAAATAAAAAACATAACAATACATTTTTTTTTAATTAAAAAACCTACTCCAATTCGTTGGGATGATGAGGGGGGCGATGTTCGGCATGGTTCCCAACCCGCATTAGTGCTGACTGTGCATTCCATCAATAATGTGGGTGGCGGCACTCAGCAACCCTTGTTCCTAGTTTTTCATTTTTTTTTGGTATGGTTGTTTTGTTTTTAAAGTAATTGTAATTTAAAGTTTGGGTTTTAATTAATTTACTTTGATATTTCTTTGCGGTTTTGAAATTATTTCTCTGTGATTTTGAAAGGGAATAATATTTCTCCGCGGTTTTGAACCAGAACAATAATATTTCTCCGCAGTTTTGAACGGGAATACTATTTCTCTTCGGTTTTGAAATTATTTCTCTGTGGTTTTGGACGGAAATAATATTTCTCTACGGTTGAACGGAAATAATATTTCTCTGCGGTTTTGAACGAGAATACTACTTCTTTGCATTTTTGAAATTATATCTCTGCGGTTATGAACAGGATTAATACATTTTTTTTTTAAGGAGATATTTTATATCTAAGATTATATATCTAGGGTTTTGAACGAGAATAATACTTCTCTTTGGTTTTTACCTTTTTTGCCCAGAATAATCTCTTTAGTTTCTTCGGACTTCTCTGCAGTTTTCAAAAATTACTTTTGGCTTCTTCAAAAGGTTGAGCATTTGGACATCTGAAATGAGATGAGTCACTTTTTACTTTGATCCAATTTTAATTTTACGTAAAGAGGTTTAAATATGTTTTATTTATTTTTTTATTTTAATTTTCATAAGTAAAAGTTGATTTGAGAGATAAAGTCGATCCATAATAATAATTGTTACATCTTTTTTCTCTTCTTTTCAATATGAACACTCCACCACCTATTCCAAAAACTCATCCTAACAAGGGGAGGCCCCCCAAAATCACCCTAGAGTTCCTTTACGATTATATGGAATTAGTAGAGAAGAGAGAGATACTAAAATCTAAATAGAGTTAGAAACATTAGAAAAAATGAGTGAAGAAAGAGACGTAACACTTCAAATAGAGCTAGAGGCAATGATTGATAAAAAAATTAAAGATATCATTCAAACTCAAATAGAGAATAGATTCTTAAGGTTCAAGAGTGAATTGCAAACAATGAATGATAGAATTCAAGAAATGAAAAAACATAAACAATCAACCCAAGAAGGAGGGGTTGAAGAAAATCACAACTTGAGAGATAGGATTAAGGAGCTAGAAGAAAAACTAACTAACAATCTGATCCTTAGTAATATGGAAACAAATTGGATATCAAACCCATCAAAAAGGAAATGAATAAGCTAATCCAATTGGACCATGAGCATAACAAAAGATCCTTGAATCTCATAATTTTTAGTATAAAAGAACAACAAGAGGAGGATACGCTAGCAATAGTAAAAGAATAATTAAAAAATAAATTACAAATTGATACAACTTACTTCATAGAAACAAAGAGGCTAGGAAAAATGATTGATCACAAAGATAGGTTGATCAATGTCAAGGTAAGTTGTAATGACCATAAATATAGAATACTTAGTAAATCTCCAAGCTTAAAAGGGTTAGGAATATTTATAAATGAAGTCCTCATTCCCGAAGACCAAGCTGAATTAAGGAAGGAAGTTCAAAAGGTAAAAGAAGCTAGGAAAGAAGGAAAATGGGCAATAATTAAATATCAAAAAGGTATTGTTCGGGATAGAGACTAGAAGGATAATAATAAATAGGAATTTGGGACACTCAGGATCCTTTTTTGGAATTGTCGTGGCTTTCCAAGGCGCAAAGGTCCTATGATAAGTTGGATCCTGAGTGACATTGATATTATCTGTCTAGTTGAAACTTGGGAGCATGAAAAGTCTAAGGTCCCTAACATGGAAGGATTTGTCTTGTGGTCGAAATAGGAAGAAAAAATCCCACCATAGAGGGATAGGAGACATAGCTTGTTATATTAGAAAAAACATTTCTCCTCACATTCAACTTCATAAGATTGACCCTCTTAATCAATACATTTGGATATAAATTTCAAACACCAATGCTAAGAAGATGTATATAACAATTTGTTATTTTTCACCTATTAACTCTACTTTTTATAAGAAAAATAATTTAGATAAAAATTGTCCGTATAATAATTTAGAACAAGATATTTATAATTTGAAAAATGAAGGTAATATCCTCATGCTATGAGACTTTAATGCTAGGACTGCAACTAAATGAGCTACTCTTTTAAGCGATGACTCCAACCATAATCCTTTATGGCTAAATGATGACCGTTTTTTATATAATAACTACAAAAGAAGCTTCGAAGACCTAATTGAGAATTTGTTTGGTACTGAGTTGGTTAAGCTCTGCAGCTCTCAAGACCTAATAATTTGCAATGAAGTAATAAAGTGGTCTCCAACCAAATGACATGTATACATGGTCTAGGGAGTAGTGTTGTAGATTATGTGATATCTGATATCTCAGTTTCCAATCAAATAACAACTTTTGACCTTTTAAATGACCATGAGTCTGACTCTGATCATAAACCTTTAACCCTAACTCTAAAATTTTCCATGCATAGGAGCACCATTGAAGAGAATTCTGATAATCAAAGGAATTTGTGCTTTAACAAAAGTAAAGTTGACATTTACTTAAAGGATTTAAATAGTAAATTAAACCTCCTAACTTATAAGGACAACATTGAAGAACTCTATCATAATTTTACAATTACCCTTTCCACTTCTATTAACAAGTTCTCTTTCGAGGTGTCGTATAAAACGAATAATAGAACAACCAACCCTTTGTATAATAAAGAATGTAAAATTGCTAGGAAATACATTAGGGATGTTTTTAATGAGCCCTTAAAACTTGATAAGATCAATACGTACAAATCCCTAATTAAAAGGAAAAAGAGATACTATATCAATAAAAGGCAAGAGCAACTTTCACAACTACACAAGTTGGATTCTAAGAAGTTCTGGAGTCATATTCTAAAATGCAATACTAAAGAAAATAATAGGATTCCCTTAACGGAATGGAATTCCTACCTTAAAAGTCTTTACGAGTTCCCTAATTCCATGGACACCATTTATATTATCCCTACAAAGGAATAAGTTTTTTCTTTGGATGACATAGAATTCGGGGTTAAGCGGCTCGCAAATGAGAAAGCTAAGGACATTGAAGGCTACCAAGATGAAATTTTTAAAATCGGAGGGCCAATCCTTATCCCTCACATACACAAGCTCTTCAATTTAGCAGTCAAGCAGGGCTGCAACTAAACAAGCTAATTGAGACTTTAATGCTAGGAATGCAACTAAACAAGCTACTCTTTTAAGCGATGACTCCAACCATAATCCTATATGGCTAGATGAGGATCATGTTTTATCTAATAGCTACAAAAGAAGCTCTGAAGACCTAATTGATAATTTGTTTGGTACTGAGTTGGTTAAGCTCTACAGCTCTCAAGACCTAATAATTTGCAATGAAGTAATGAAGTGGCAAAACTCCAACCAAATGACATGTATTCATGGGCTAAGTAGTAGTGTTGTAGATTATGTGATATTTGATATCCCCATTTCCAACCAAATAACAACTTTTGACCTTTTAAATGGCCATGAGCCTGACTCTGATCATAAACCTTTAAACCTAACCCTAAAATTTTCCATGCATAGGAGCACCATTGAAGAGAATTCTGATAATCAAAGGAATTTGTGCTTTGACAAAAGTAAAGTTGACATTTTCTTAAAGCATTTAAATAGTAAGTTAAACCTCCTAACTTATAAGGACAACATTGAAGAACTCTATCATAATTTTACAACTACCCTTTCCACTTCTATTAACAAGTTATCTTTCGAGGTGTCCTATAAAACGAATAATAGAACAACCAACCCTTGGTATGATAAAGAATGTAAAATTGATAGGAAATCCATTAGGGATGCTTCAATGAGCCCTTAAAACTCGATAAGATCAATACGTACAAAGCCCTAATTAAAAGGGAAAAAAGATACTATATCAATAAAAGGCAAGAGCAAGTTTCACAACTATACAAGTTGGATCCTAAGAAGTTCTGGAGCTAAATTCTAAAACGCAATACTAAAGAAAATAATAGGATTCCCTTAATGGATTGGAATTCCTACCTTAAAAGTGTTTACGAGTTCCCTAATGCCATGGACACCATTTCTATTGTCCCTAGAAAGGAAGAAGTTTTTTCTTTAGATGACATAGAGTTCGGGGTTAAGCGACTCGCAAATGGGAAAGCTAAGGACATTAAAGGCTACCAAGCTAAATTTTTTAAAATCGGAGGGCCAATCCTTATCCCTCACATACACAAGCTCTTCAATTTAGCAGCCAAACAGGGCTTCCCTAAACTCTGGACACAAAGCCTCATTGTTCCTATTTTTAAAAATGGGGATAGAAACATTCCCTCTAATTATAGGACCATTATGCTTAGCCTGATTTTAGCCAAGCTTTATGGAATTATTTTGGAAAAGAAGATTAGCATTTGGCTAGAAAGTCACGGTAAAAAAGCTAAAGGCCAGGCCGAGTTTAGGAGATATAATTCAACTGTGGACCATCTTTTTACCTTTAGGATCATTGCAAAGGAGTTCTGCAATACTAAAACCAATCTTTTTTGTTGTTTTGTTGACTTTATAAAAGATTTTGACATGGTTCCTACGAAAAACCTTTGGCATAGGTTGGAAGAGATAAAAGTGCCTCTCAAGTTGAGGGTTGCAGCAATAAGGATGTATGAGAACGTTATTGCTAAGTTTAAAAACATTGAGGGCTGGTCAAAAGAGATTAACTACAATATCAGAGTCAAACAAGGTTGTCCCTTGTCCCCTACCCTTTTTGGCATGTACATTGATAAGTTAGAAGAATGCTTGGAAAAAGGAGGTTGTGTCAGCCCTACTCTCACTGGTATAGTCATCAATATTTTTCTTTATGCCAATGCTATCGTTCTTATGGAAAGGATTCCCCATGATATTGAAAACCAACTAGGAATCCTCAAGGATTTTTGCTCCAATATGGATATGACTATTAATACTGATAAGACTAAGGTCATGATTATTAAATCCAATAAGATCCCTTATGATACCTTTGTATATGACAACAACAACTTGGAGGAAGTGACTTCATACAAATATCTTGGAATTGATATTCACCACAAGCTCAATTGGAATTATAGCATTGAGAAAAGGATTATTGGGGAATGGAAAGCTTATTATGGGATTGAAAACAATTGTAAATCAACTAATCTTTGGAGTTGGAATAAGAAGAAACTCCCCTTTGAGACTCTTGTTACACATGTTATTCTTTATGGACGTGAAGTCTGGGGCTGTAGTATCTCTCGTGAGTCTTGGAGAAAGATGAAGCAAATACAAAAGAATTTTATAACCTATAATCTCAAAATTAAAGGAAAATACGCCCTATCCCATCCTCCTCTTAGAAACAAGCCTCTCCCCCATTGAGAGCATGACTATGATTAGATACCTAATATATAAGAACAAGTTAAACAACATGGAAGACAAGAGGCTACCTAAAATTGCTTCAAAATAAAGTCATAACCACCATCGACTCAAGCGAGGATGGCATAAAGACGTCCTATCTTGGATAAACTATTGGGGAATCATGGAAGAAACCAATTTGCAGAATAAAGATACTATTAAAAAAACCTCAAATAAAAATTTAAGAAAAAAATGTGGTGTGATAAAGAGTTAGAGGAAAAAAGAAAATTAAGGTATTATAAAGATGTAATCAACCCTAATCTAGAAGATCGAAATTTTCTATCTGTTTTTCCAAGTGTAAAGAAAAAAATAAACATTGCTAAGATAAGAACAAATTCTCACGAGCTCCATAGTGAAACTAGGCATTGGTCAATTCCTAAAATGCCATGGGATGAAAGAGTGTGTCACCTTTGTGACACTAAGAAGGTTGAAGATCAAAAGCACTTTCTCTTAGATTGTCCAGCCTATACCCATATTAGATCTTATTCTCAAAATATTTATCACACTACCAACCTTCTTAACCTCTTAACTCAACAAAAGTATGGTGATCTTGGAAAGCTTTTCTAACAAAATTCTAAAGAATCACAAGTAATCACTTACCCTCTTAAGGTCTGATAGACCAATTCGATCTTAGTGGACGTTAATCATCATCATCATCATTTATTTTAATTGAATTGTTTTAATTTTTTTTATAGTTATTTTTTAATTTCATTATTTTGAATTGTTTTGATTTTGATTTTTGATTTGAATATTTTAAATGTTTTGTTTTTAAATTTTTTTTTGAGCTTTTATTTTTAATTTATATTTTTTGATATTTTGTGTTTTCTTACTTGGTTCCTTGGAAACAACAACACTCAATGGATACACTGATCCAGATTATTTTCAGCACAAAATGAGAGCGGAGATGTAATAAAGAAATGCACAGAGATATCGCGGATATCCAATAATATAACATAAATGTATTAGAGATGCAACCATAAATAGATAGATACAGTAATACACGATTTATATTAATGAAATAAATGTACAGATACTGTAAAAATACAGAGTGAAAGAATCGCTAGAATGGTGACAGCTTATCTCTAAGAAGAGATGTGACAACTACTCGCATTCGCAAGAAGATGATTACAATGAGGCTCTGAAGGTATTTTTACAATAAATATGAATGCAAAAAACCCTAGACATCAAAAAACCTAACCCTATTATATGAAGCACCAAAAGTCATGTGGGCCTCGTTTGGGTAAAGTAGTACATCAACTTCCCGGGGTCATAACTTTTGCATACGATCTTCATTCTCCAATGTGAGCACTATTGGTTCGGTTTACAACTTGGGTAGAGTCACACGACTTGCCTCACCTCACCAAGACACTCATACACAGATTCGTCATACCAAGATTCTATGTTGCAATCCTCTTCGTAACCTCTTGCGGTGCACCTCAGACATGCACTCAACTGCAGGATTGGTGTCCCTTCGTTACCATAGACTTCACCAAGTTAACAGACTTCGGTTCTTCCTCACACATGCCTCCAACAGACCTGTGCTTCCAAACTTCCCCAAAATATTCTAGTGCATCCCACCCTTGGTTATTTGTGCTCGCTTGTGCTCTTATAGGGATTCCAAGGGTCACTAATGCAAAACATTGCATCCTTTGAGTGTGTCATGCCCTTTCACGAATCATCAAAGTCAAACGAATCATCGTGCCCCTTCGTGGACCCGATGCACCCAAACGAGTTTGTGTGCCCATCAACCGTTGTGTCTCTTGGACCGACACAACGATTGACTTCTCTCCATGAATTCTCGTGGGTGTGCTAATGGAGTAATCCAACCTCTCCGGTGTGCCCATGTTTCCAAGGGCAGATGGATCCACTCCTTAGACATGCTTCCAAGTTGCCTCGCCCTTGCCCAAACACAACTCAAGTCTCTGTCAATTGTTATAAGTCAAGTAAGGTGGCTGCCCCCTTGGTGTCACACGTCATCGTCGTGCACCAAAACAGCCCCTGCTCACACCCATACATCTTTGTTTCTCCACCCGATCGCATGCCCTCGATGTTCTCTTGCCCAACTCATCCCCTAGTCTGCCCAGAAGGTGCATGCGCTCGGTGGGTGTCATGGGAGACCTTACACTTAGTATGATAGAGAAGTGGTGTATATGTGTTTGTATGTAAAAAACTAGCCTAAATTTAGCTTAGCTTTCTAATTTGTGGAAAGAGATCAAATTTATGAAGGTGAAAACTTCTTTAAATTAGAAAACTTAAAAAAAAATTACATCTCCCAAAATTTAGTTCCTTTTAATGCATGATAAATTCAAAATTAAGATAAATTTACACTAATATTTAATTACATTCTCTGATTTGAAAAAAAAAATTATGCTTTCAAAAATTTCAACAAACACTTTCTAACAAGATTTCCACTAAAAGTGCATAGTGACATTTTGGACCATCAATATACTCTAAATTATAGACTGGGTTATTTACCCTTTGATATAAAACATATTACTAGATTATATTAACTTATTCTTTGATTGTACCCAGGTGGATTAATCGGGAGCAATTTTTTCTCCGAACTTATTTTTCTGGTATATTTTATGGCAGTTTTAAATTTTAGGTTAATGTAAAAGTTCGATAATTTTCTGAGTATCTGGGTTGATTTAAAATGGAACAAAACCCGTTCTAAAATGTATGAAACTTTGATTCATGCCAAACTCAGGCTATCCCTGATTGAGAATTAACTTACTCAATGTGTGAAACGAGTCGGTACTCGGGAGTCTGGAAACCCGTAAGCGAGCTTGAGGCCAGCATCGGTGTCCGTCGCGCTCAAGATACCTGCCTGCCTGCGGTTATAAAACTCGAGTGCGTACCCAATAACAGCGCGGTGCCAGAGTTCAACGTGAACGGTAACGGGTTTCGAGGAGAGGACCGCCAGCTCGAAACCTCCGCCTCTGAGTTTGTGCAAACTTGCCGGAGATATTCATTCCTGTCTGTCTATGCGCAAAAACTCGAATCCTGGAGGCTGGACCTCACGGAGCGCATGAGACGGTTTTGGGGATTGGGGATTCGTTTGCGATTCGAACTCACCACCTTGAAAGACACCCGTAATTGCCCAAAATAAAACTCGACGGGACGTACCCGCCAGCATGCAGAAAGTAAAGTAAACGGAGTCCACACCCCAATTACCAATGCGAGGAATTTAATGATGAAATAGTTAACAGAGTGCACAGGTTCTGAAATAGAAACAGAAACTACCCCCTCGTCACGTGGTTGCGTCTACCAGCTTCCAGATGATTAAATCATATCGCACGTCCTCCTTCTGAACTTGTCACGTTTACGCCACTCAAATAAACTCTCTCTTGGGAGTTGGGATTCGTCTTGACTCACTGTAAGCAATAAATTTTCTCAGAGCCGTTACGCCACTTCCCACCCAAACTAATTTTTTGAATTAACATTTAGATCTGATCCAATTAGTCTAGAAATAGTAATATACAATGGGATATCCAGAATTTAATGCTGTGGTAAGTGGTATATATATGATTGGGTTACACTGGGATATATCTATGATTGGGTTTAATTTTGTCTTATATTTAACGAGAAATCATATTTATGATTGGGTTTAATTTTGTCTTATATTTAACGAGAAATCAGACAAATATTTAACTTTGTCTTATATTTAACGAGAAATCAGACAAATTCACAACTTAGATTTTTTAGTTAATATTAAATTATTAATATTAAGTAGGAATTTCAAAACTAAAAAATCTGGCAAATTTGATAATTCTAGTGTTTAGACAATTTTAACAATATTTGATGGACAAATTATTAGGTAATTAACAATTTACTTGTCAAATTCCATCGATAATTAACACCACATATCAATGATAACTTAAGTAACAAGTTTAGGAGTTATTAATGTGAAACCATATTTTTATGTAAGTTAACTTAGTAGTAAGATTTGGCGAACATGAAGCATTCCTCAAAGAGTGTTTAGACAATTTTAACAATATTTGATGGACAAATTATTAAGTGATTAACAATTTACTTGTAAAATTTCATCCATAATTAACACCACATATCAATGATAACTTAAGTAACAAGTTTAGGAGGTATTAATGTGAAACCATATTTTTATGTAAGTTAACTTAGTAGTAAGATTTGGCGAACATGAAACATTCCTCAGAGATTGTACAGGTTTTTAAGTATCGCTGTTGTAATAATAATAATAATAATAAATAAATAATAATCTATTTTTAAGGTCAAGGCCAAGCCAGTACACCAAATTGGTGTATGAGATCCCTTTGTTTGTTGGACAAGGGACCCCCCTCCGCCCAACAATTTGACGAAGGTATACATACCCTACATTTTGGAGACAAGTGCAATTTTTAAGAACACTCAATATTTGGTGTAAAGTATTTATCATGTAAAAAATAATTATAAAGTAAAGAAAAGATAAATTAATAGTATAATAAAATTTATCTTACTTAATTAATAGTTATGTAAAGTATTTATCATGTAAATAATCATTATAAAGTAAAGAAAAGATAACATAGTGTGATAAAAATTATCTTTCTTAATTAATAGTTATAAAATTAAGAGGGTTTCTAAATCATAGTAATTTAAGTAAAATTTACACAATTAATAAAAATATTAATGTAAAAAGAAATTTTAATAATAAGATAAACTAATGTAATAACAAGGCTTATCCCATGTAAAAGAAATAAGGAAAAGCTAGAAAAAGAAAGAAAGATACATTGTATTATATATGTGTCAATAATTCTATTGTATTAATAAAAATATTAATGTAAAAGAAAAATCTAATAATGAGATAAGCCAATATAATAACAAGGTTTATCTCATGTAAAATAAATAAAGAATAATAAGAAAAAGAAAGGTACATTGTATTATATATGTGTCAATAATTTCATTGTACATATTATGTTATAAGGATTTTTTTATTTGAGAAATATTAACATTATAATTGTTTTTGACAACCATTTAATTTTCATTTAATTTGATTTTTTTTTAAAGAATCAACTTTGAGTAGAGTAAACATCTTCATTTACATATTAAAAAGCTTATTTTAAAAAAAGGTTTAAATCTGTATAGATTGTAAATGTCTCAAACCATCAAATTTATCTACTTTTATTATTCCATGTATTGTATCTATTGCTAAACTATTTTAAAAAATTCATTATCACTTATTACAAAATCATCCCATAAAAAAAATCATAATTTAAAAATACATTATCACCTATTACTAAATCATACCATCACAAAAACTCATAATAAAAAACTATAATAACTAACAAAATTCACCCTTAATTTGATCATCAAATTAATAACCTCATCCTTGTCATCATCACAATGATTGTAAGACAATCTACTTCAAAACCTCTAAATTAAACTCTATAATAGTGCCAAGTACATTCTCAAGTGAGGTTATATTCAAATTATATATATTCTTCAAATTTTATATATTTTCAAGTGGGATTCTATTCTTCAAACTAAAAGAAAACATATCAAATTATATATATATATATATAATTTTTGACTTATTTTTTAAAACAAAGATTATCAAATATTAAATGAACTTATGCTAATATTTTTTAATTAAAGTAAATTTTTTTTAATCAATAAACAAACATCACATTTATGACAAAAAAATCCACTTATGTTGGATTTTTTTTATTTTTATTTCGAAGTAAAAATAAATATTTAAAAATTAAATAAATAAGAGAATATTACAATATTTATTTGAATCTCTTCCAAAATCAAAAAATATCTTTTGATTTTGATTTTTTTATTAAATACTTAAAAATTTATTGAAAATCTCTTAAAAAAATAAAAAATAATCTCACAATAGTCTTTAAGAATCTCTTAAAAATTTGGTAATGTGTGCCACATATGATATCCATGACATCCACGGTGTAGTGAATTAAAGTAAAGATGTACTATCACCCACACTCTTTGGATTATATATTGATGATTTGTCTAATATCTTATTTATAAAACATCCCAAAACATAATCTACATTTCCATTTTACTATTTACAAATTACATTGTTTTTCTATTCTACTCATTCTTATCATGCTTAATTCATTTTGTGGTAAATATTGCTTAGAATTCATGATATCCAAGATCACATATATCATCATGTATAAAAATGAAACTTCCATAATTAATGTTTTAAAGGATGGAAAATTGAAATAATATTATTGTATACTTACTTTAGTTGACTTTCAACCATGAAAAAAACACATCAATGTCCCTAGAGAAACCACTACAATTCTAGTTCGAATTCAAAGACATTCAAACTAAGATGTGTATCTTCCAAAATTTCGTTACCCCCTAACTTCTTTAAGAATGTAAACTCTTTGCTCATACTGATAGGGAATAGTAGTATCTAGATGGTTGTTATCCTCCGTTTTCAAAGCATATTTGGTCTAAGAAAATAATTCCTCACCCTATCATCATCCTACTTAAATTTGACACATGTCCATTATTCACTTCAACAATCTTCTAAATTGTACATATGTTCATTTATGTTGATTTTCATTTTGGTTATAACAACCCTCAAATCCTCTATGAAGCTAGTGATTTCTCCCTCTCCAGTTTTCACCAAATGCTTTTCATCTCACCCAAGTGTGAAATTAATAAAAGCATTTATGAAGAGACCTCCAAGGTATATGTGAGGACAATATGTATAGATCTAATGGATTTTTTATCACTAAAACAATATTAGTTTTGTCCTAGCTAACTTTAAAACAAAGTTAAGGGTAGCTAACTTTAAAACAAAGTTAAGGGTTACGATGAGATTGAAGAAAAGAAAAAAACATTTTACTACAAAGATGCTACTAATTCTATTAACCATATTTAACCATATGTGAGAAGACCAAAGCTATATCCTACTTGTTGTCAACTTGAAAAAAAAAAATATTGTAAAAAATATGAATTTCATAGTAAAACTAGTAGGTAGGCTTTTGTAAAATTTACAATTCTAACAAGATAAAATATGAAAAAAGTTTTCTTTCTAAGTGAGTTTGAAAAGAAGAAAAAAAATATCATACCAATATTACCAATATTGATTGTAGTGAAACATCATACCAACCTTTAATATGGTTCGATTTTATTTTTAAGTATTAACATTTCACAAGTATTTTAATTTCAACTTGAAACTAGTAATAATTTCAATTGAATTGTTATTAGTTACCTTTAAAAATTGAATAGTGGAACATGTATTAAGAGATGTCTTCATCAAAATAGAAAATCAAATTTTATATCATCAATATGCATTAAATAAAATAGTTATATATGTATATTTTTAAATTTAAAAAATATTATTTTGATATATATATATATATATATATGAATTGTAGATTAATTAATTTGTGTGAGATTTAGTCCTATAAATACAAATCTTTGTTATCATGAGAGACATTGAAGGTGGGATAATTTTACTGACCATTGGGCATCCAAACTCGAAGGGCCGACATCTCCAACCGTCCGTCTCTGAGTTGGTGCGATCTTGCGGAACTCCAACCCTGGACTTCATGGAGCGCAGGAGACGGTTTTGGGGATTGGTGACTCTTTTCATTCTTTAAGCGATTTTAACTCATAACTTCAAAAGACACGGTAGTCTAAACGTTATACAAAATGAATTTTAGTTAGTCATTTTTTGAGAGAATATTGGTTCGAAATCTAGTAGGAAATTGTTAGATTTGCAGATTTGAGTGATTATTTATGTATTATCTAAATGTTCCAAAGATTTTTCAACATGCTGAAACCATTTCGTAGAATAGTTAAACAACACCAAAAAAGACACTTACTCGGAATTCCCTAAAATAAACCCTACGGTCATACCCGCCAGAATGCAGAAAATAAAATAAATGGATTTTTTAACCATAAAATAGATATCAAAGTTCACAAGTTTTAAAACAAAAACATAAACAATACTAAAAATATACCACCAACAGCCAGTGATATATATCTGACCTATATATGCCTAATGGTTAAGAACATGTGTTTCCTCTTAAGAGGTCACAGGTTCAAATCCAAATGGGGGTAGGGTATGTATACCTTCGTACACTTTACCAGTTAAATCGCTGAGCTGAGGGGGGTCCCTTGTCCCACAAACAAGGGGATCTCATACACCAATTTGACGTGTTGACTTAGCCATAATCTTAAAAATAAATTATTATTATTATTATTATATATACCACCCATTACAGCATTGAATGCTGTGTAGCATATTGCTTATTGTTTGCCTAATATGTAGCATCTCGTTGTCACGTGGCTACATCTGTTACTCTTCATATTCTCCTCTCATATAAGTTCACATGGAGTTTGCACTCTGCTCAAAACGTTTTAAGGTTCTTTATGTGTACTCTGTTCAAAACATTTTTAATTGCGTCCTCAAATATAATAAAAATATAATTTACAATATTTTGGAATATGCGCAAACGTTACTTAAGACATAATCTTCATCCTTTTTATTAATAATAATAACTTTGAAATTTTTATTTCACTCACTTATTTTCATAACTAAATTATTAAAAAATATTTTCAAATTTACTTGGCTGCTTCCACCCAACAACTAATTTATTTAATAACAATTATAATTATATAAGCCTCACATGCAGGCAGTTACATTAAAATTCAAATTATAGGTGTATGGAGTGAATTATGGTTCTACAAACGAATTTATTTGTTAATACTTATTTTGTCAGTACGGCACTGGTTTACCTTTGACTAAGACATTGGCAGTTGTCATCCCCTACTTCCCAGCTGGCAAATTCACAACTTGCACGGAACTGTGTGCGTATTAGCAAGCGTGGTGGTTTAACACGCTACAATTAGAATAGATATATTAATTTGGTTAAATGTTTTATAATTTTTTTTGTGTGTTTATTTTCAATGTAAATATAAATTTGGATAAAATAGCTATTTTGTATTGTTTAAATTGTATTTCTGAATGTATAAATTGATTGAGCATGCTGAAAAATTCATGAGGCAGTCAAATTATACAAACTTAACCACTCAAATCTGCAAATCTAACCATTCCTCACCAGATTTCAGAAAAAATCAAATAAAAAAAATCACCGAAAAAAAGCCAAAAAATAAAACATTTAAACTACTCTTAAAAAAAAAAATTATTCTTAGACATGAATAACTAATACTGAAAACCAACCCAGGCCAAGCCCATATCAAAAATATAATCACCCTCCAAAAAGCCACAAGACTGAATATGTTTTACTATTATTCCACCCTGATAACTAGCTATAAGCAAAGCATAAAACATGCAAACAAAAAAAAAACCTAAAACCAGACTACCAGGATCCTTGTTTTAGCGCTGGCAATCCAAGTGACCCAACTACAAAGGAATAGTCACGAAATATGATGGTCCTTCAGTGTGACCTAAAACTGTTTTTAATTGATTAAGAATTTGTCTGTTTTTACTTGAAGAATAATTTGTCTACCTCTGATTGAAGGAAATATAAAAGATTGTCTTCTTTAGATTAAGAAAACAAATTAATGACTCAAAACTTAAAGATATGTAGCATGAACGAAAGTCTATGCTATTCCAAGTTTTTTTTAATAAAAGTGATAAGCCAAAATTAATTGTTCCTAATATTAATACTGATTAACAACTACATTTGAAGATATAAGCTAATAGTGATTGTTCCTAATACTGATTAACATGAATTATAATAAGTTTTAAGAGGTTATTAAAAAGTAAAGAACAAGAATTATGAATAATTCATGGTTTGAATTGAATTCATTGGTTATGGATCAGGATTACAATACAATACTTTGAAATCTCGGCATGAATATTGGTGGCCACAGACTAGCAATCCATCTAGTTTTGGGGTCATGGAGCTTTGATATCCAAAATTGCATGCGTTCTATTACCCAGAGCACGGAACATCTTTGAATTCAAGTAAAAGAAGGATGTCGCTGAGGCGTTGGAGAATGAGTACTTCGTTTCAGGTTCGGGGTCAACCCCTATTGTGGGGTAGCGCCCTACTTGAGTAGAAAAGGACTACCTGCTTTCTTTCTCTTACATATCCGTATCCACTGCAGGGAGCTTCCATTTGGATTTCATGAGTTTCCTGGATCACCTGGAGTACGGTCTGTTGCTGAGGCGTTGGACAATGAGTGCTTTTGGTCCAGGGTACCCTTAGCGATGTAGAAGAAGAGGGCGGTACCAAGAACAGCTCAGAGTGCCCAGGGAGCATGGAGCAGTGTGCTCTTTTGGATGAAAGCTTTAGAAATAACATGGTTTCGGAACTCAAACAAAAGCAAGCTTTGGATGTATACATATGAATTTATCTTTAGTAAGATGAAATGTGGATCCAGAATAAAAGAAGAAGATCTCTGGAATGGGCTCCCAATGGATTGGAGGGCAGGCACAAGCTAAGTATTTGTCAAAATGCTTAATTTTAAGTGTTCGAACGAAAAGTCAAGCTTATGATGTAATCCCAATTACATCTCATTTTGGGAGGGTAAAGAGACGAATTTGGGTTACTATTTTGTTAATAGTTAATAATGAAAAAATTGGAGTTACCTCACAAACAATTCTATTTGCATTGTTTTTTAAAAAAGATAAGCAAAATGTCAACCTAGATTTGTATTTTTTTTACCAAGAAGGAATTGCACAGAGTTTTGAGATTTGACTGGTAAAGTTTATAGAGATAACTCGTAAAGTTTACAGAGATAAAAAGGTATACATACTCTACCCTCTGTTTGAACTTGTGACCTTTTAGGAGGAAACACATGTACTTAACGACCAGGAACTTGAATTTGTGACCTCTTAGGAGGAAACACATGTTCTTAACCACCAAGAAGTTGAACTTGTGACCTCTTAGGAGGAAACACATGTTCTTAACCAATAGGAACAATGACACCAAGAAAGACACCAACTTAGTGTATATTAAACATAAATTGCTGCTCATACAAAGGATTTTGGTGGCTAAACTTCTTATGTCAGTGATCATGAGTAAAGTGTCCACTCTAAAGAAAACTTCATACACAACTTTTATCCAAAAAATTCTCCAACATAACTTCTTTTTTGAGGTAAACAACTTATCCATAAGTATTTGTTTTGTGATTATGGAATTGATTAAGATTTAACTATGTCTTTGGTTCTCCACTTGCATGGTGGAGCGGTGGGGAATGATGGACCATAATCCTCAAACCCTCTTTCTTTTAAGGATCATATATGTCTAATATGTATGTTGTGGATAGAGGATTATTTTTTAAAGTTAAAAACATGATTTTATATTTCAAATCTAGTTCTCTTTACAAATTAAACCTTTGAAAACCAAATACACTATTTAGATTTAACAAAGGAAAATAAATAATATGTATATTATTTATGTAATATTATATGTACATTATTTATGTAATATTATTCTTGTAAGTGTACTTTGCATAAAAGTGTAATTTTTTTTTCAATAAAAATGAATACCCTTAATTTCACTAGATATTGATAAATATTTCCAAAAATCATTTTATTGAACCTCCCTCCCAATACATATTTCCAATAAAAGAAATTTTTATTTTAGTAGATATTTTCTTTTATACCGCCCAATATATATTGACTTTATTTTTCACAATTTAAAAGCCCTTCACAATTTAAAAGCCCCCTAAGACCCCACATCCCCTCCCCAATATCTACAATATATTGACTTTATTTTTCACAATTTAAAAGCCCCCTTTAAGAATGAAGGTGATAAGATATTAGTCAACAAGGTGAATCCCCTATGTCCACCTCTCACTTACCCTCTCCCTCTCCTCTATCATGAATCCCTCCCATACTTAAATATTATCCTAAAGTCTCCATATTTAAACCATTAACCAATCATATTAGTCCACTTACCAACCACTCATTCCATGACTTGTGGAAAACCCCAATTGGATGACACATGACACCCAATGAACACAAGACACGTGGTACCTTTGGAATGGTACCACATGGTGATCAAGGAATGGTGCCATATGGAAATTAATGGATGGTGACAAGTGGCACATAGGAAATCCAACCGAGCTCCAACACATGGCGATGACTAGGCATGACTCATCATGGTGACTGCACATGAGGTSGACAGATGAACACAAGACACGTGGTACCTTTGGAATGGTACCACATGGTGATCAAGGAATGGTGCCATATGGAAATTAATGGATGGTGACAAGTGGCACATAGGAAATCCAACCGAGCTCCAACACATGGCGATGACTAGGCATGACTCATCATGGTGACTGCACATGAGGTGGACAGTGGCAGGGTTCTAAAATAATTATTTTATCCATCAATGTTCAAAGGGTCAAACTCTATGGTCCCTATACTCTCCTCTTCTTCCACGTAAGAGACATGAAGCACTATTTTATATATGTATACAAAAATCAAAATTTCCCATGCATGTGGGATGGGATTTACACTAAAATTCGAATTTTGAATGAAAGGAGGGTGTATCCAAGATCAAGGGCCCAAATTTTCCCAAGACATTTGATCGACAGTGGCTGACTCACAATCTTCCAGAAGCCATAACTTGAGCTCCGAGTGTTGGAATCACACAAATTTTATACCGTTGGAAAGGTGTTTCGATGAATACGATGTTGGTACAATTTATAAGGGTTGAAAGTTACCACATATTTCCTATAAATTAAAATATCAGTCAGCTTCATTTTTAATGAACCCGCTTGGCAACTTAACTTCACGAGTTCATATCTTGAGATCCAGAAGCCTGATTTGGGAAAACTTTATATCGTTGGAAATATAAGACGATGAAGATCACATATGAAGTGATTTACGTGGCTGAAAAGTTGACTATCACTTCCAGAAACTTAAAATGCAGTCCTCATCTTTTAAGGGGCAATTAATAAAATTTTGAAAATAAAATTTTATTTAAAAGACTTTTATTAAAAAAGGGAAAGGGACCCATTTTAATGATACAAATGATAACGATCTGAACTCATTTAAAAGACTTAAATGACATATTAATTAAAGTGAATGCTTCAAGAAGAGAAAAGTGTACGAGGAATTCAATAAGGGAAAAACCCTAACTACTCAAGTAGTTAGAAGATCTAATTTTAAAAAGGAGAATAAGTGTTTCATCAAGGATTCCATAATCAAAGGGACAAGGAAGAAGATAAAAAGAATAAGAAGGTACAACCATGAATATACACAAAAGATTTTGATCAATGAAGAGAGATCTCCATCTTCTCCTCTCATTCTCTTCTTCTACACCATTTCTCATAGTTTTATGCTTGAATCTCTGAATTGGGATGAAGGATGTATTTTGAGTTTTCTTTTTGTATTCTTCAAAAGAATTTTTCTTATATGATCATAGAGTATTTACAGCCATATACATGACTATCAGAGATTTTAAAATGAATAAAATTTTTCACGAATAAAACTCCACAAAGAATTACTTCGGGGTTGATTTTGATTGTATCTTGTAATTTGGAGTCTTAAGTATGAGATATTTGAAATTGATCTATCAAATTCTCTTTTTGATCTTCATAGTAATACTCTTTTAAAATTCTTTGAGATGATCAAATTATTCTCTCCTATTTCTTGTGAAGAAGATATGGATGCATTTGTATGTGATTAAGAAGATTGTGTATGTGTTACTAATCACAAAGAAACTCTGATATTGAAGCCCTCCTTCAATATTTTCTATTGTTAGAAGACTTCTTGTTGCACATAAATATCAAAGCAAGTTATTGAAGAACCATTTTTATTGGATAAATTTGAGCAATAAAGATCTAGGGTTTGTTTCCTAAGAATTCTCCAAATCCAAGATATTCAAGATATATCTTTTGGCCAAAGAGGAGTACCACCTCTCTAAAAATGCAGGGGGATTCATATCCTCGTGAGGTTGTCGTTTTGGTCTTGGAAGAATCAAACATCATCAAAACAACACTCAGTGGATACACTGATCTAGATTATTTTCAGCACAAAGTGAGAGCGGAGATATAATAAAGAAATGCATAGAGATATCGCGGGTATCCAATAATATAACATAAATGTATCAGAGATGCAACCATAAACATATAGATATAGTAATACACGATTTCTATTAATGAAATAAATGTACAGATACTATAAAAATACAGAGTGAAAGACTTGCTAGAATGGTGGCAGCTTATCTCTGAGAAGAGATGTGACGACTACTCGCATTCGCAAGAAGATGATTACAATGAGGCTCTGAAGGCCTTTTTACAATAAACATGAATGCCAAAAACCCTAGACATCCAAAAACCTAACCCTAGGAGATGAAGCACCAAAAGTCATGTGGGCCCCGTTTGGGTAAGTTAGTACATCAATTTTTCGGGGTCGTAACTTTTGCATACGATCTCCATTTTAGGCGCATGATAGCCCGTTGGAAAGGTATCGTTGTGGAGATTCATTTTAGTTGCAATATCGAAGAAACTTCCATATTGCAAACCTGTTTTTCCCAAAAAACATCATTTAGGGCCTCAAAATTGCCCCGAAAGTTAAAAACTGTTAAAAATAGTAAATTGCCAAAATTGTCAAAAAAACTGTTTTGAGCTAGTTGGAAAAGGTGGGTTGCCACCGATATCCACCTGGATCAATCCTCCTTCCTTAGGAATCAATGGTCTCCATTGCGTTGAGTGTCCGAGGGAAAGGGAAAGCGTCTGCTGAGTCTGCATCTTGATGAGTTGCTTGCCTTGTTGGAGAAGATGTGCTCCTTATCTTGTTGAAGGTTGTCACGAATATGTGGCTGGAAGAGTTGGACCTTTTTAACCAGTCTGGATACATGAGATTCTTTTGTGCAGAATGAATCTTTACACTTTGTTGCAATCTTGTTGACCTGGTTCTGTTGGAGAGAAGGTGCTTGGGCCGAGTCTGTAGTGGTTTCACCTTTTGAATAGATTGTGAAGAAGATGAATTTTGTAGTATGAGATACTACCTTATGGCATTGTTTAGGTGGAATAATAGTCAGAACTACCTCTGGTATTCTGTAGAGATGACCGCCCAGAGAAACAATGACACTCTAGGGTCGAGACTCATAAACAAATTGGCGTCTCCACATATATGGCTGGCCCAAGAGAATATCACAGACATATAGTGGGGCAACATCACATAATACCTCATCCATGAAGGGCTAGATGCCATATGGCAATCGACACTACTGGCTGACACGAAGATCTCGTCTTTGGAGAAGCCACTCGATGTTGTATGGTTGTGGGTGTGGTGTTGTCGACAATCCCAACTGTTTGATGACCTCTACTGAGATGAGGTAATTTTGGCTTCCGCTATCAACAAAAAAATAAAGTGGGGTCCCCTTCACCCACGTCCGTGAATGAAAAAGGTGCTCCCCCTATTTAGGATCTGTTGGTTCTTCTAGTTGAATTGTTGCGGCTGCGACAATAGAAATGGGTTCTGCCTCGATGATCTGTATTTTACTAGTATTTTCAGAATCGGATTATGAATCAAGGTTTGTCTCCTTGTCTTTGATCTCGACCACCAATGAATTTTTTTAGAGATATTCATTGGTGTTGTGCCAGGGTTGTAGCACACCTTTTCAACTCTCCAAGGTTTAATCACTATTAAGAGAAGGTTATAACACCGCTCTATACATAATTCGTATAGGTATTATATGCTCCATACGCTTAAAACAATTAAACACATTCAAGCTCAAAGTAAAACATATTATTTATTGCTATAATTAACAAACCATAGAATTCCATGTTAATTCGTATACATAGCGGAAATCATGATAACATAAACAGTAGAGTCATGCACAATGTGATAAAAACATAATCAAATACTTATCTTTTAACAGTGGTAGATTCCACCAACCAAGTGCAGGCCTTCCACGAACCTCCCAGCCTTAGACCGCACTGCTCATCAGCTCAGCAATGGGTCACCCCCAAGCTGGGACTAAGCTCCACCCCAAGGCAAGGAAATCTAGGCTAGGCTGAGGTTACAGGGAAAACAACACACAACCACAAGGAAGGAATTCTCTCCAAGGAACCTCCCATGATCACTGCCCACAGACCCTCATTCCCCACATGCCTATTCCACCCCAGGTGTATACACCTTCTCTGTCACCTGGATAGTCCTTCGGCTGCTAATCTCCCTTACCTTGGGTTACAGGAACAGGTTGGATCGGAAGTCTCCGGGTTCTATGGCAGCTACAGGGTTCCTTCCAGGAGTTCTCTCCTTCCTCTGCGCACTCTCTCACCTGGAGGGAGTCGCTCACAGGTCCAACAACTTGTTCTTCCAATCTTCAACTACCTCTATGACCTGGAGACAGTGTTGTACAAACTGGCCAACAAGCCGCATAGGATCAAAAAATACACGTCCACCACATTCCATGGGAATCCAGACACGAACACCCCAGGGCAGCTCCAGATAGGTGCAACAATATAACCAGGCTTAGCAGGGACGAGACACTTCTGTTTTCTCAATTTGGCAACATGGAATAGACTCACATTCTGGATTCTCAAGGATGCGTGACGATTCGTCCACGTAGGGGTCGATTCAGACTCCCTAGATTAGAACAGAGAAGGGTATACCAGCTTTCCAGAACAAACACAGAATCTTTCCCAAATCCACGCAGGCTTCTTGTTCAGGGTATATACACACCAGTTTCCTCAGAGCCAGACACAGACTTTTAAAATCACAGGGATGCACGAAGGTTCTCTGCAGGAGTCGGGTTAGTAGTACTATCTAGGGCTCCGTACGCATTCAGACAATCAAGTAGAATGGGGGAGGAACCCTTCTCACGGCTCACCCTGGCCGTTTTATTTGCATGCATCAGGGTTGACACTTGTAACCCATGAAACAGCATGTGTTCCACCAGCATGCATCTCCCTTGCATGTTCTCCCCTTGCTAGAAACTTAGGATAAAACATAAAATGCACATGTCTTTTGGGATAATATTAAAATATTATTCCCAGGCTTAAGCCCCCCCTAGGCTTAGCCCCTAGCCCCTTTTCCCACCTTCAGCCCCTAATTCCTTGCCCACCTTATGGATGCTTAGTCCCCCTTCACTCCTTCATCGTGGTCGGTCTGCACATGGTGGTGTTTATGTTTTATTAATTGTTCTGCATGATTACATATACAACAACAGGCTCCTGGCCTTCAACACTCAGGCTCCCTGGCCTAACAACACATAAGCCTCCAACTTATAAAAAATTGGCTCACCAGCCTATAAAACATAATTACAATTCCTTTCCAAACATGGTTTACAATGGGGCTCGGCCTTAGGGACACTACAATCCCCCTCCCCTTATTTTTGCACTGTCCTCAATGCAATTTTACACAACATCTGGAAGCTTTTCAGAAATTTTCAAAAAGATGTGGGTACTTTGCCCGCATAACATCTGCATGCTCCCATGTCATGTCCTCAGGACCGTACTAGGTCCACTGGACCATTACAAGCTCTATGACTTGATTCTGTAGCTATTTTCTTTTCCTGTCCAATATGCGTACAGGATGCACTTGCAGGAGACCTTCTGGTTCCACCTGAATCACATTCCAATCGATAACATGATTAGCATCAGGTACATATTTCTTAAGAAATGAAACATGAAACACATTATGTACAGTCATAGATGCAGGTAATGCAATCATGTATGCAACCGGCCCAATCCTTTCCAGGATCTCAAATGGCCCACAAAATCTTGCTGCCAACTTGGCACAACTTCCCAGCCTCAGGGAACTCCTGTTAGTTTTCACTTTCAGGAAAACATGATCACCCACTTTGAATTCTCTATGGGTTCTGTTACTATCAGCGTAACTTTTCTGCCTGTCCTAGGCAGCTTTTAGATTATGTTTAATTCTTATCATTTGTTCTTCCATCTCTTTGAACAACTTAGGCCCAACTACTACTCTGTCAGCTGGGTTATCCCAGCTCACTGGAGTGTTGCACTGGAGTAGGCTCATCTTCAATGATGCATGATACCCATTATTGTAGGCGAATTCTACCAAATGCAGGTAGTCTTCCCACCTTGATGGTTTATCCATCACATACATTCTCAACATG
>ML786755.1:82438-107329 GCA_009831015.1 Picea engelmannii | reverse complement strand
CCTCAGCTGTAGATCTGGGCGGGTGGACTCTGGCCGTCCAGATCTGCTCGTTACTTAACTTAATGCACATTCGTGCCTCAGCTTAAAGCCGACATCTCTTCCTCACATCTAACGGTCGTCACAGACCTTGAGATCCTCCGAAAGAATCTCATCCGTTCATCGGATTTATCATCACGAGAGTTCAAACTCTCGATCACGGGACTCCCAAAATCTTGATCCCTGGTTTCCCAATGCAGTTAATCTTCTGACACGTAACCTCCATCCATCAAACGATTTAGATCTATCCCAGGGTTTTCGCCACGAAAAATCTCGGGCCTTCGTCATCAGGATTCCCGATTCTGCGATTCCCAATTTCCTGAAATGGGTAATATCACGACACGTGGCCTCTGTCATTCAGACGGTTCAGATCTATTTCAGGATTTCCACCATGGAAAGTCTTGTCATCAAGACTTTCGATCTCGCGATTTCTGATTTCCCGAAATGGGAAATCTCACGACACGTGGCCTCTGTCGTTCAGACGGTCTTGATCTATTTGGGGGCTTTCACCCCTATTCACTGGGGTTTTAACCCTCAGATATCTCCTGATAGATCCAACGGCTGTTGGGTTTTCCAGCCGAGATCTGACGGCTCAGACAGTTCCTAACTAATTCGGAATTTCGCATATCGCAATTTCCACACTCCTATGCAATTCCAAAAGGCTTTAAAGCTCGTGCACACTTTCCAGATCTAATGGTCATGAGGGTTCACCTTCCCTCTCGAACAGATCCTAAAGCTCCTACACTTCTGGTGTGGAGTCCTCTCCCCCTGTGGACTTATACCACACTAGCGACGATTTCATAATGCTGCTATACCTCATGAGCTTAAAAACTCATCAAGTAACTCCTTAACACTTTGGAGCAAACCAAGGTCCGAAATTGGCCTTCCAGACCCAATTTCCTTTCGCATTCTCGGTCCAAAGACTGCTCCACTGGCCCATCTAGGCTCAGTGTCGAAACCTTGGATCTGATACCAAACTGTAGCACACCTTTTCAACTCTCCAAGGTTTAATCACTATTAAGAGAAGGTTATAACACCACTCTATACATAATTCGTACAGGTATTATATGATCCATATGCCTAAAAAAATTAAACACATTCAAGCTCAGAGTAAAACATATTATTTACTACTATAATTAACAAACCATAGCATTCCATGTTAATTCGTATACACAGCGGAAATCATGATAACATAAACAATAGAGTCATGCACAACGTGATAAAAACATAATTAGATACTTATCTTTTAACAGTGGTAGATTCCACCAACCAAGTGCAGGCCTTCCACGAACCTCCTAGACTTAGACCGCACTGCTCATCAGCTCAGCAATGGGTCACCCTTGAGCTGGGACTAAGCTCCACCCCAAGGCAAGGAAATCTAGGCTAGGCTGAGGTTACAGGGAAAAAAACACACAACCACAAGGAAGGAATTCTCTCCAAGGAACCTCCCACGCTCACTTCCCACAGACCCTCATTCCCCACATGCATGTTCCACCCCAGGAGTATACACCTTCTCTGTCACCTAGACAGTCCTTCGGCTGCTAATCTCCCTTGCCTTGGGTTACAGGAACAGGCCGGACCGGAAGTCTCTGGGTTCTGTGGCAGCTACAGGGTTCCTTCCAGGAGATCTCTCCTTCCTCTACGTACTGTCTCACCTAGAGGGAGTTGCTCATAGATCCAACAACCCGTTCTTCCAATCTTCAAATACCTCTCTCACTTGGAGAGAGTGTTGTACAAACTGGCCAACAAGCCACACAGGATCAAACAATACATGTCCACCACATTCCACGGGAATCCAGACACGAACACCCCAGGGCATCTCTAGACAGGTGCAACAGTATAACCAGGCTTAGCAGGGATGAGACACTTTTGTTTTCTCAATTTGGCAACACAGAATAGACTCACATTCTGGATTCTCAAGGATGCGTGACCATTCGTCCATGTAGGGGTCGATTCAGACTCCTCGGATTAGAACAGAGAAGGGTATACCATCTTTCCAGAACAAACATAGACTCTTTCCCAAATCCACACAGGCTTCTTGTTCTGGGAATATACACACCGGTTTCCTCAGAGCCATACAAAGACTTTTCGAATCACAGGGACGCACGAAGGTTCTCTGCAGGAGTCNGTATACCATCTTTCCAGAACAAACATAGACTCTTTCCCAAATCCACACAGGCTTCTTGTTCTGGGAATATACACACCGGTTTCCTCAGAGCCATACAAAGACTTTTCGAATCACAGGGACGCACGAAGGTTCTCTGCAAGAGTCGGGTTGGTAGTACTATCCAGGGCTCCATACGCATTCATACAATCAGGTAGAATGGGGGAGGAACCTTCTCACGGCTCACCCTGGTCATTTTATTCGCATCCATCAGGGTTGACACTTGTCACCCATGAAATTGCATGTGTTCCACCAGCACACATCTCCCTTGCATGTTCTCCCCTTGCCAGAAACTTAGGATAAAACATAAAATGCACATGTCTTTTGGGATAATATTAAAATATTATTCCCAAGCTTAAGCCCCCCCTAGGCTTAGCCCCTAGCCCCTTTTCCCACCTTCAACCCCTAATTCCTTGCCCACCTTATGGATGCTTAGTCCCCCTTCACTCCTTCATCATGGTCGATCTGCACATGGCGGTATTTATGTTTTATTAATTGTTCTGCGTGATTACATATACAACAACAGGCTCCTGGCCTTCAACACTCAGGCTCCCTGGCCTAACAACACATAAGCCTCCAGCTTATAAAAACTTGGTTCACCAGCCTATAAAACATAATTACAATTCCTTTCCAAACATGGTTTACAATGGGGTTTGGCCTTGGGGACATTACAAGGGGATTTTGTGGAAATTGCACCATTTTCCAGTGTCCTTCTTTGTCTTCCTGTGACCCTTCTTTTCTCGTGGCTTGGGCTGGTTTTCGTAAGACTATTTGTTAGGGTCGTCTTTGTCACACTTTGGTTGTTGCGGATTTGCAGACCCGAACTCCCGTTTGTTTTGGTGCTTAAATTTCTGCTCGATTTTAACAACATATCGGTAAGCAACACTGAGTGATGAGATGTCTAGAAAATCCATTTCAGTTTGGATGTATCTATGTAGAGGCCCAGGGTATTTCAAAACCAAATGTCGTTCAGAGTCTTTGATACCTAACTTTGTGCACAAGGTGTGGAAGGTATTGGTGAACTTCGAAATTGTTTGGCCCCTCTCTTTCCGCAATGTGTTCCTTCTCATGTACTGGTCCTCATAGTTTCCAATAGGGTAATACTGTTCCTTTACCGCATCCACCAAAAAATCCCAAGTGAGTTCGGCCCCATATATTCCTGACTCCTATGTGGAACTTTTCTCCCAGTAATTTTCCCACCAACGTTTGACATGGGGGAGAGCCTTAAGGAGCGTGAATATGATCTTTTATCTGTCGAAAAAATTATGAACAGAGAAATAACCTTCTAACAGATTTAACCATTTATCTAGGGCATCCGCATCTATCTGACCTTCAAATATAGGAATATCAAAATTGACTTGTACCTTAAAAGGTGAGGTGCCTCCAAAGGGTCCACTTGATGAAGATGCACCTGATGCTATCGGCAGGTGTTGAAGGATGTCGAAAAAATTCTCCATCATTTTGTTCCTCTGTTGCGTGAGAGCTTGCTCAAGCAACATATTTATAGGATCGTCTGCTCCGTCATTTTTCTTTTATTCCACCATGGAGGGTTTCTTGGGCATGCGAGAGTGATTGTCTTTGAGAGATATAAGCTCGAGACCCAACTGTTTATACTTGGGCCTCGTCGGGGACATGCACTGAAAAAAATGATCAAGAGCAACTTGCTCTGACACCACTGATCCAGATTATTTTTGGCACGAAATGAGAGCAGAGATATAATAAATAAATGCACATAGATATCACGGATATCCAATGATATAACAGAAATGTATCAGATATGAAACCATAAACACATAGATATAGTAATACATGATTTCTATGAATGAAATAAATGTACAGAGACTGTAAAAATACAGAGTGAAAGACTCTCTAGAATGGTGACAACTTATCTTTGAGAAGAGATGTGACGGTTACTCGCATTCGCAAGAAGATGATTACAATGAGGCTTTGAAGGCATTTTTACAATAAACATGAATGCCAAAAAACCTAGACATCTAAAAACTTAACCCTAGGAGATGAAGCCCCAAAAGTCATGTGGGCCCCGTTTGGGTAAGTTAGTACATCAACTTCCCGGGGTCGTAACTTTTACATATGATCTCCGTTTTAGGCGCATGATAGCCCATTGGAAAGGTATCATTGTGGAGATTCATTTTAAGCGCAATATCGAGGAAAATCATATATTGAAAACTTGTGTTCCCAAAAAACATCGTTTAGGGCCTCAAAATGGCCCCGGAAGTTAAAAATTGCTAAAAATAGCAAATTACCAAAATTGCCAGAAAATTGTTTTGAGCTAGTTGGAAAAGGTGGGTGGCCACAGATATCCACCTGGATCATACATAGAGTTGTGTGGATTTGTATTGGGCATGGAATGTATATAGAAGGAGATCTAAGGGAGAATATGTGTTTTGATTATTTGGTGGAGTAGTAAGTTGGATGAGCAAGCAACAAGATATGGTCACTTCTTCCACTCTAGAGGAAAGATATATAGAAACTAATTAGGCTTGTAAGGAGTCCATTTGGCTTATGAATCTATGTTCAAAAGTAGGGTTAATCTAGATATCTATTATGGTTCAATGTGATAGTAATAGTGTCATTTTTCTAGCTAACAACCCAACCTTTCATGAGAAGACAAAGAATATAGATATCCATGAACAATCACTTATGGACATGGTAGAGTATGGAAATGTGATACTTGAGAAATATTACACTTTGGAGAATGATGTATATTCATTGATGAAACCAATGAGCACATGTAAATTCAAGTGGTGTTGTTAGTCTATGGGCCTTATGGCCCCTGGCAGTTAGATTACAATTTGATGTATGCCCCCTTACACTCTTGAAAGGTATATGACAAGTGGGAGAATGTTGGGACATGTGTGTCATGCACCTTGGAATCCTATAGTGGACAAGGTAATGATTACTTAGCAGTAACAGGGAATAAGAACTGAGTAGCGACAAGGAATAAATGCACATAACTAGTACTGGGAAATGAATGTTAATAAACAACAGTTGGTCTGTTAATTGGTGGTGGTTTCAGCATATAGAATTGGAAAACGATAAATGCTTTATGGTTTTTTCATGCTTGTTTATTTAGTGTTAAGATTGAAGGAAAACAATGTGTGTGATTTTTAACTCACTGTTATGTTGACAAAATTTCTTCAGAATCTTTAAATATTATTCTTGAACACTCTTATTAAGATCACATAGACCTTGTAATGTATTGTAAGAATTTAGTTGTTAAAGAATACATTGAGTGCACTTTAGGGTGTGGGGGTTTTCTCCTAGAAGGGTTTTCCCAAGGAAATCAATGTGCAATGGTTTACTATTTAATTTATTTTTTTTCTTAACATTTGCAATTGCTTCTTTAATGTTTTGTTCACATTCTTGTCTCATTGGTTAGTGAAAGAAGTGTATTTCACACCTTTTCTCCCTTTCACAAATGAGTTGCCACTAATTATTTCATACTTTCAAAATTTGGTAGGGAAAACTTCATTCTTTTAGAATTTAGATGGAGCATGTTCTAAGAGGCTCTGTGATCAAAGTGCTTGGTCACACTCTTGAAAACCAATATACTCTCATTGATACACTCGAATATATATCATCAAATTTAAAACATATCACTGGATTATATTAAATCTAAGTGTGTATATACATCTTATATACAACATTTATTGCATGAGAGACCCTTTTTACAATGTAGTATGAGGGAGATGTGTAATTTCTTCCAGAGTTGACATGTGGCATTTAAAAAATATTAATAACAAAAAAAGTATTTTCCATAAATAAAATATTTCAATGTCCACTTTAAGTCAAATATTTTTATATCAGCTTTATAATATAAGTAAAGTAAAAAAATTCTCCATCCATAGGTGATTTCTACATTGGAGTCTATAAGGGAGATGTGTAATTCCTTCGAACCTTAACATAGAAGTTCACATAGGACAATTAAAAAAATATTAATAACAAAAAATTTCAATGTTGATCATTAATAAAATATTTCAATGTTCACTTTAAATAAAATATTTCAATATCAACTTTATATATATATATATATATTGGAAGCTAAAAGTTTCTCATGGTTAAAACATTTTAGTAGTGTGTTGCTTAGTGGCACAACCCTACAAGACAATTGTTCAGATATGGTGATATTTCACCTCGTGAGGGTGCGCGACATTGTGACGGTTCTTACTTTGTTGCTTGGAAACACCAAGAATACTTCGTCCAGGCTATGCCTCTTAACCTAGAGCATATCCATATTCCGTTTTAGGCTACGGATGAGTCACACTCCTACTCTAGTGCAACTCTTGTATACTTAGACAATATTGCTGACAATTTAACACTTAGTCATTTAAGCATACATCCAAGAACATGAGAAACTAAGAAAACAATTGTGAAACAAATAAGAAACATACACATAATTAGTGCAGAAAAAATGAATCATACCTAACACTCGACTAAGTCTTTTTTATTACGAAACAATTACAATGTGAGCACTATTGGTTCGGTTTACAACTTGGGTAGAGTCACACACCTTGCCTCACCTCACCAAGACATTCATACACAGATTCATCACACCAAGATTCTATGTTGCAATCCTCTTCGTAACCTCTTGTGGTGCACCTCAAACATGCACTCAACTGCAGGATTGGTGTCCCTTCATTACCGTAGACTTCACCAAGTTAACACAGACTTTGGTTCTTCCTCACACATGCCTCCAACAAACCTAGGTTTCCAAACTTCCCCAAAATATCCTAGTGCATCCCACCGTTGGCTATTTGTGCTCCCTTATGCTCTTATAGGGATTCCAAGGGTCACCAATGCAAAACATTGCATCCTTTGAGTGTGTCACGCCCTTTCATGAATCGTCAAAGTCAAATGAATCATCATGCCCCTTCGTGGACTCGATGCTTCCAAACGAGTTTGTGTGCCCATCAACCGTTGTGTCTCTTGGACTGACACAACGATTGACTTCTCGCCATGACTTCTCGTGGGTGTGCTAATGGGGTAATCCAATCTCTCCGGTGTGCCCATGTTTACAAGGGAAGATGGGTCCACTCCTTGGACATGCTTCCAAGTTTCCTCGCCCTTGCACAAACACAACTCAAGTCTTTGTCAATTGTTATAAGTCAAGTAAGGTGGCTTCCCCCTTGGTGTCGCACGTCATCGTTGTGCACCAAAGCCGTCCCTGCTCACACCCATGCATCTTCGTTTCTCCACCCGATTGCATGCCCTCGATGTTCTCTTGCCCGACTTGTCCCCAAGTCTGCCGAAAGGGTGCATGCGCTCAGTGGGTGTCATGGGAGACCTTACACTTAGTATGATAGAGAAGTGGTGTATATGTGTGTGTATATAAAGAACTAGCCGAAATTTAGTTTAGCTTTCTAATTTGTGGAAAGAGATCAAATTTATGAAGGTGAAAACTTCTCTAAATTAGAAAACTTAAAAAAAAAGTTACATCTCCCAAAATTTAGTTCCTTTTAATGCATGATAAATCCAAAATTAAGATAAATTTACACTAATATTTAATTACATTCTCTGATTTAAAAAAAAAATTATGCTTTCAAAATTTTCAACAAACACGTTCTAACATCAAAGTGCATAGTGACATTTTGGACCATCAATATACTCTAAATTATAGACTCGGTTATTTACCCTTTGATATAAAACATATTACTAGATTGTATTAACTTATTCTGTTATTGTACCTAGGTGGATTAACTCGGGAGCAATTTTTCCCTCGAACTTATTTTTCTGGTATATTTTATGGTAGTTTTAACTTTTAACTTAATGTAAAAGTCTCATCGATTTTTTGAACATCTAGGTTGATTTAAAATGAAGCAAAACCCTTAAGCAATTTTCTAAAATGTATGGAACTTTGATCCATGTTAAACTCAAACTCAGGCTATCCCTGAAAAAGAGGGAAGATTCCTCCAGAGTTAACTTACTCCATAAAAATGATTTTTTACTAAATCATACCATCACAAAAACTCATAATAACAAACAATAATAACTAACAAAGTTCACCCTTAATTTGATCATCAAATTAATAACCTCATCCTTGTCATCATCACAATGATTATAAGACAATCTACTTCAAAACCTCTAAATTAAACTCTATAACAGTGCCAAGTACATTCTCAAGTGAGGTTATATTCAAATTATATATATAGATTCTTTAAATTTTATATATTTTCAAGTGGGATTCTATTCTTCAAACTAAAAGAAAACATATCAAATTATATATATATATATATATATATATATATATATATATATATATATATATATATATATATATATAATAATATAAAATAAAATAAAGAGATATATTTAATTTTTGACTTATTTTTTAAAACAAAGATTATCAAATATTAAATGAACTTATGATAATAATTTTTAATTAAAGTAATTTTTTTTTAATCAATAAAAATCACATATAAAAATCACATTTATGGTAAAAAAATCCACTTTATGTTGGATTTTTTTATTTTTATTTTTAAGCAAAAATAAATATTTAAAGATTAAATAAATAAGAAAATATTGCAATATTTATTTGAATCTCTTCCAAAATCACAAAAAGATCTTTTGATTTTGATTTTGATTTTGATTTTTTATAAAATACTTAAAAATTTATTAGAAATCCCTAAAAAAAAAAAAATTATCGCACAATGGTCTTTAAGAATCTCTTAGAAATTTGGTAATGTGTGCCACATATGATATCCATGACATCCGCGGTGCAGTGAAGTAAAGAAAAGGTGTGCTATCACTCACACTCTTTGGATTATATATTGATGATTTGTCTAATATCTTATTTATAAAACATCCTAAAACATAATCTACATTTCCATTTTACTATTTACAAATTACATTGTTTTTCTATTCTACTCATCCTTATCATGTTTAATTCATTTTGTGGTAAATATGGTTTAGAAATCATGATATCCCTTATCACATATATAGTGATATCCAAACATGTATAAAAATGAAACTTCCATAGTTAATGTTATGTAAAAAGGATGGAAAATTGAAATAATATTATTGTATACTTACTTTAGTTGACTTTCAACCATGAAAGAAACACATCAATGTCCCTAGAGAAACCACTACAATTCTAGTTCGAATTCCAAGACATTCAAACTAAGATGTGTATCTTCCAAAATTTCGTTACCCCTTAACTTTTTTAAGAATGTAAACTCTATGCTCATATTTGGGGAAACCACTACAATTCTAGTTCGAATTCCAAGACATTCAAACTAAGATGTGTATCTTCCAAAATTTCGTTACCCCTTAACTTTTTTAAGAATGTAAACTCTATGCTCATATTTGGGTTAGTATTTTGTTAATAGTTAATAATGAAAAAATTGGAGTTGCCTCACAAACAATCCTATTTGCATTTTTTTTGGAAGATAAGAAAAATGTCAACTTAAATTTGTATTTTTTTATTAAGAAGGAATTGCACAAAGTTCTAAGATTTGACTAGTAAAGTTTATAGAGATAACTCGTAAAGTCTACAGAGATAAAAAGGTATACATACCCTATCCTTTGTTTGAACTTGTGACCTCTTAGGAGGAAACACATGTACTTAACCACCTGGAACTTGAACTTGTGACTTTTTAGGAGGAAACACATGTTCTTAACCACCAGGAGCTTGAACTTGTAACCTTTTAGGAGGAAACACATGTTCTTAACCACTAGGAACATTGACACCAAGAAAGACACCAACTTAGTGTATATTAAACATAAATTGTTGCTCATGCAAAAGATTTTGGTGGCTAAACTTCTTATGTCAGTAATCATGAGTGTCCTCTCTAAATGAAACTTCATACACAACTTTTATCCAAAAAATTCTCCAACATAACTTTTTTTCATAACTTATTTTTCAAGATAAACAACTTATCCATAGATATTTGTTTTCTGATTATGGAATTGATTAAGATTTAACTATGTCTTTGGTTCTCCACTTGCATGGTGGAGCGGTGGGGAATGATGGACCATAATCCTCAAACCCTCTTTCTTTTAAGGATCATTTGTCTAATATGTATGTTGTGGATATTGTGGATAGAGGATTATTTTTCAAAGTTAAAGACATGATTTTATATTTCAAACCTAGGTCTCTATAAATTAAACCTTTGGAAACCAAATACACTATTTAGATTTAACAAAGAAAAATAAATAATATGTATATTATTTATGTAATATTATATTATATGTAAATTATTTATGTAATATTATTTTTGTAAGTGTATTTTGCATTAAAAAATGTAATTTTTTTTTCAATAAAAATGATTTTTTTATTTTTAAAAGAAGTTATTTAATAACCTTTAAGAATTTTCATTTTAATAGAAACATCAATACTATCGTTTTTGGACACCATTAATGTCCATTCCAACCAATTTGATTCTTTATTTACGAGACTTTAATTATTTTTTAGTTTTATTTCAAAATTTTATATTTAAATGATATTAAATATATTTTTGTGTATCTCCTTACTAAAAAATTAGTATAATGTTCATTATAAATTAAATCAAACTTAAATATATTTTAATTTAAAATTTATTGAGTATTTAGAGATAAAATCTTTTAGGGTTTAAACGTTTTTTTACAAAATTTAAAGAAAAATTTACAACTTAAAAAATATAATCTCTCTCCATTTTTAATAAATTTAAAAATTAGATCAATTTAAACTAATACTTAAACATAATATTGAAATAAATATATAAATGTGAGAAGAAGTTTTATATAAAATTGTTATTATCATTTTTTATACAAATCCAAATACAATGCACTTATATAAATATTGTGAAATTCAACTTATTCTAAATTTAGAGAGAGAGCTTGAGAGAATATCTCAACAATTTCAAACAAACCTAAAAATAACTCTAAAATAAACATTAATTCTAACACCTTCTCTTAATGCTTACATCACAAATAACATTACTAAAATCACATAAAATATTTCTAGATTTTGATTTCTATCTGGTGTGGTCTTCATCAACATCTTGATCCACTTTTGAAATATCATAGACAACCATTCGTTCGAGCTACCATTTGATTTATTGAAGATACAATTGCTTATAACCATCAATGACTTATTTGTAATGACCAACGATTCTTGACATACTTCGAAAAATAATCTAGGTACTAAATCATCCTATTGACATACTTCCATCTGTCAAAATACATAGCTCACTATATTGGCTAGTTATACAGGAAAGTAGTTTAGATATTGAATGTATACAACAGTTAATCATACGACCGCCATTTTTCACATACACAATCTCACAAAAACACAAAGATAATCAATAATCATTGTTCTTGGAGCACCAAAGTACTACAAGAACCACTAACTTATAACATATTGCAGACATAATCGAACCAAAGATGTGTTCTTGTGCCACCTAAGTACGTCGAGAACCACTAGCTTAAATTATGTTACTCTATTCTATGATTGGTTCAATAGAATAAATACTATTAATAACACTGGTAAAAATTGGTTTAATAATATGATAAATGAATATTTGAACTCCACCCTCAAACAAAAAAAATTCTTTAGAGGTGATGACTCCATCTTTGTTTCCATCAATGCATGGGATAATCAACATTCATCGATGGTAGTAGGCTTTCCCAAGTTGTTGAGCACAGATGGCATCATTAATTTGAATGACAATTTCACGATCCGTTTTTTCTCCGTGAAATGCTTCCACTTTTTTCTAACATGGTGTCCTGATTGTTGGAAACATGCCAACGAATTTTCCCATGAGGTCACATGCAGATGAAGATGCACTTGTGTCATGCACGTGTGCATGCAATCTACTTATGAAATTTTCGTATAACTATGTGATCTAGTCATGACCTGTCTGTGTAACTGAGTGATAGATGTTATATATACAAGCATACCCATAGAGGTAGAGGACAATGGGAGGACAATGTGAGTGCAATGTACAATGTTAGTGCAAGCAAGTACATTGTGTGAAGAGAGGATGGTTGTATGCTTGGCTTGGCTACTGTATTTCTCCCTTGAATAGAAGAAGACCAATAATCATTGCTCGTGGTTTTTTCCCAATTTGGGTTTCCACATAAATCACTGTGTGAATTGTGTGTTTGTTGTTCTTGGTTTCATGCATGTTTAATCTAGTTCATTTACACTCTGGTTTTATGCTATGTTTTTCTTCCGTTGCTTAACAAGTGGTATAAGAGCTTAGAGTTGAAGGAGCAGAGAGAAAAAAACAAAATAATTTGGTTGTTGGATCGAAGCACCGAGCCGAGTCGAGTGCATTGAAAGTGGAGAGCTGAGGACGAGATTTATTACATCGTCGTGGGTTGTCCCTGTGAGACAGTGCGAGGATAGCATGCAAGCTTATGAAACATTCAAAAAGTGTGGAATTGTTGTGGGCTGTACACAACACACAATGACACGTTGTCGCAGGCCGTACATTGTACATAGTGTGACATCGTTGCAAGCGCATAGTAGTACAAAATGAGACAATTTGAGTCCAAATACTTGTAGGCTATACATTGACAAGGTGCGACGATTTAGAAATCATCGCAACTGATACTCATACAGAGCGCGACGATATCCAAAGATTTTTTTTTTTGGCATGGTATAAAAATTGGATGGTAAAAGGTTTCTTGTCTTATTATGGTCATGAGCCTTAAGACATGGTGTGAGTTTTATAATATAAAAAGGTGAGGTGAGGTGGACTTTTTTTTTTATTATTATTTTGGAATGTAAACAGGTGAAGTGGAAGAGTTTAATTTAATAAAAAGGTTTTTTAATAAGTTTTTTTTTTAACTTTTACTAAAGTTTATATTTTTGGGGGTTTACCCTTAAATATAATAAAATTCCTTCACTACAGAAAGGTTTAGTTTTATAAGCAGTGGTTTTGGAGTTTTTTGTGCTAATGGCGAGAGTGCAAAATTCCAAGTTTGAGATTGAAAAGTTCAGTGGCAAGAATATCTTTGCGCTATGGAAGATCAAGATGAGAGATCTTCTTGTGCAACAAGGATTGCAAAAGGCCTTGGATGGAAGGTCAAAGAAACCGATAAGCATGGCAGATGAGGACTGGGAGGATCTGGATGCAAGAGCCCTTAGTACTATTCGTTTGTGTCTGGAAGATGAGGTATTGTTTAACATCATTGAAGAGGAGACAACAACAGGTTTTTGGACCAAACTGGGGAGTCTGTATATGACAAAGAACTTGTCAAAAAAAATCTTCTTGAAGAGGCAGTTGTACAACTTGTGGATCAAAGAAGGTACAAAAATTGTTGATCACTTGAATTTTTTCCATACTCTTATTTTTCATTTAACTGCTATGGAAGTAAAGTTCGAAGATAAAGACAAGGCAATTACACTACTGTGTTTGTTTCCTGAGTCTTGGGATGATATGGTTAAAACTATGTGGTATATCACAACATATACCATTGCTTATGACATTGTTGTGGGAGCTTTGTTGTTTGAGGAGATGAGGAGAAGATCCAGTAAGGAAACCTCAACAATAGAAGAAATGGTGGTCAGAGGTCGATCTACATAAGGAGGGAAATATCAGAAAGGTACAACTAGGTCTAAGTCAAAAGACAATAAGGGTAAGGAAAAATGTTGGTTTTTGTGTCAAATCTTGGCATCTCAAGAAGGAATGTTGGAAAAGACAACAAGCATCCAAATAGGACTCCACAATAGAAGCAAATTCAACTATAGGTATGGTTCATGAAGTTTTTTCTTTCTGTTGTGTCTCACCACTTGTGTTCGCATAGAAGGTGCATGGAAGTGATGGTTGAGTCATCGTGAAATAAAAAAAAAAAAAAAAAAAAATGTATTTATTTTGGAGTTGTAGAAATGATTGATTTCATGTAAATGGGCATATGCATGTAAGACCTAGATAGGCATGCGTACCCCTGGTTTATCAGGTCACCTATGAAAAGTATAGACATAGATTTAGGTAGATTGAATATGTGGGGGGGCATGTATGTTGGGTTAACCTTGACTCGGTGAAAGAGTTAAATGAGTTAAATTTGTTTTTAGGTCAAAGAAGGTGGTTTTTTGGGTCCATGTTATTAGGTATCCCGTGGTATTGTGCCCATGAATTTCATGTAATGAAGCCTATAAAAGGCTTGGTGAACTCTATTGTAAATGGGCCTGGAGGTAAGCGATGAAGGCTTACTTGGCCGGTTTGGCCGGATTTGATCAAAGTTGTTTGAATGAAAAGTTCGAGGTGGAGTGGTGTGTCCAGTTTAGAAAGGTGGGTTTGTAGAAAGGTTGATGTGTTGTCAGGTCAATCAAGTGTTTGAGAATATATAATGAAGGTAAGTTCATATCCATGGAACTTGGAAAGTATTGCAAGGAAGTTGGGATCGAATAGGCATGTGTAGTAATTCCAAGTTGCAACAATAGTTGCGGCCAAAAGCAATTGTGCTATCTGGTAACTCAGTCACCATCGGTTGCAAAAGACATGAATATTCAGAGAGGTATGAACAGGTCATTTGGTAATTACTCAAATATGAAATTATTCGGTTGTAATGCTTATGGTTTTTTATCGGCTTTCTAAGTAGGACCCAGATCAAACATGTAGATATTTGATATGGTGATGATGTTAAGGGGTGTAGACTGTGGCATCCTACTACCCAAAGAATCATCATGGACAAAAATGCAGTGTTTGATGAATCTCCTTTTATAAAGGGATGTATATGGAACAACCAGAACAATTAGTTTAGAATCACAACAGAAGATTTGTTTGTAAATTCAAAAATTATTGTATGGCCTGAAGCATGCTAGGAAAATGGTACAAGATGTTTGATTCCTTCATGGTGAGCCAAATTTTCAAGAACTGAGTATAACCATTTTTTTTTATGGTATATTCATTATATTGGTGTTATATGTTATGCTTGTTGCAAGCACAAGCATGGTTGAGATCAACGGGTTGGCTCAGTTGGTTAGGACATTTGTTATGAAGGATCTGGGAGAAGAAAAATAAATCTTGGGCATGGAGATACACAGAGATAGGAAATATGGCAAGCTTGGTTATCACAATAGAAGTATCTGGTGAAGATACTCAGGAAATTCAGTATGAATAATGTGAAACTAGTAAAATCCCTTTGGATTTTCATTGTAAATTCTCTTCTGGTTTATGTCCTAATTGATGAAGAAGAAAAGGGTTATATGTCTTGAGTATTATATGCTAGTAGGAAGTTTGATGATTGCAATGGAGAAATGGTCAGCATTTCACATGCAATTGGTGTTTTTAGTAGACACATGAAAAAACCAGGTCAGGAGCATGGAAATGGGTGCTTCAAACAAAGAAGCACAAATATCACCTACAATGTTTCAATGATTTGGTCCATGGTTATGATTCATGAGATTTGGACAAGAGAATCGATTTATTAGACAGGTTACTTATGGAGACAGAATGGTCCATACTGGAGTGAATCGTGCAGGTATGTTCATGTAACGATATTGTTAGAGAAGTTGCAGAGCTATCATGGTGTTTGACTTCTGTTGCAAAAAGGGTGATGGATGAATTAATTAAGGACATGATATATTAGGTAAATTATTGTCAAGGTGGATGTTGTTGGAAACATGCCAACGAATTTTCCCATGCGGTCACATGCATATGCACATGCACATGAACATGCGCATGCATGCGATCTACTTATGAACTGTTCATATAACTATGTGATCTAGTCATGATCCGTCTGTGTAACTGAGTGATAGATGTTATATATATGAGCATGCCCATATAGGTAGAGGACAATGGGAGGACAATGTGAGTGCAATGTACAATGTCAATGCAAGCGAATACATTGTGTGAGGAGAGGATGGTTGTATGTCTGGGTTGGCTAATGTAATTCTCCCTTGAATATAAGAAGACCGATAATCATTGCTCGTGATTTTTTCCCGATTTGGGTTTCCACATAAATCACTGTGTCAATTGTGTGTTTGTTGTTCTTGGTTTCATGCATGTTTAATATATCTTGTTTACCCTCTGGTTTTATGCTATGTTTTGCTTTCGCTGCCTAACACTAATACCCCATAAATATGCAATTGTAAAACACACAATGGTATGGTCTTGAAATCTTCACAGCTACAATTTGATTATCGGGACCTGTATCACCTCAGACTAAATGAATTCCCATTTGGGATATCTCTGCCATGAACTATAAAGCATATACAGAGAGCGTTGCCAAGTGATATGTCCCATTGCTCAATATCAAGCTATCATTCCAATGATGGTGTCACTGGCGTTCGAGCCAGTCAGAGTTATGAATGAATTCTCTGGAGATATATTCACCTTCTTGGGTTTGACATTAATCGAGGTTCTGGTTATTAACTGAAAATGGATTGATGGCTTACCATACCCTAGTGAAATCACTTTGACCTTCTTGTTGATCTACTACAATCAAACGTGCTCCGATAGACTTTTTAGAGACCCCCTTCAGGTTTTGATTTGAATTGCCCTTCAATTCTGTGAAATTATTCTCTCAATTACTTCTACATGCTTGGAGTTATAGGTGGGAAACAACAATTATTCCACACAGATACACAAAAAGCTCAGAAATTCAACATTCAGTTACAAAATAATCTACCTACTTTCACACACAACTAATCCTACATATGTTACTCTCACAACTCTCTCATATTCTTGGGCTCTCCAACCATGGAATTAATCCTACACTAGCTCTGTTACCAACTTAGAAAAAAAAATGCAGGGATAATATTATTATTATTGAGTACATAAACTCAAATGCAATACACTTATATAATTGTTGTCACAATACACTTATACAATTGTTTTCAGATCCAATTTATTCCAAACTTGAAGATAGAGATTGAGAGAATATCTAGACACTCTCCAACAAACCCCAAACCAACTCTAAAATAAGCATTAATTCTAACACTTTTATAGTGTACTATTAAAGAAGAAAAAACCATTAATTAGAAAATCTCATTTTATTAAAGAAGAAAAATGCATTAAGGTGAAAATGTGATTTTAGGTAACATTTTTATATGAAAATTATTATAATTTTTTTTAACATTTTTATAAATATTTAATATTAATATTATTTTATTAAATAATTTAATATAATTTAATATAATTTAATGAAAAAAATATAATTTTTTTAATATATAATGAGTTTAAGATTAAAACTAAAATTGATATAATTTACAATCTTATAATATATATATATATATATATATATATATATATATTTCAAATAAAATACAAAACAAAATGTAATTAAAAGTTTAATAAATGGTTATAAATTTTGTTGATATTTGGTTACTTTAGAAAATCTTTTGCCATGGTTTTTAGGAAAAACCTTTGGAATAGTTTGGAAGAGATAAAAGTGCCTCTCAAGTTGAGGGTTGTTGCAATAAGGATGTATGGGAATGTTATTGCTAATTTTAAAAATACCGAGGGCTAGTTGAAAGAGATTAACGACAATATTGGAGTCAAACAAGGTTCTCCCTTGTCCCCTACCCTTTTTGGCATATACATTGACAAGTTAGAAGATTTCTTGGAAAAGGAAGGTTGTGTCGGCCCTACTCTCACTAGTATAATTATCTATCTTCTTCTTTATGCCGCTGATATCATTCTTATGGAAATGAGTCCCCATGATCTTGAAAACCAACTAAGACTCCTCAAGGATTTCTGCTCCAATATGGGTATGACTGTTAATACCAATAAGACTAAGGTCATGATTATTAAATCCAATAAGATCACTTATGATACCTCCGTATATGAAAACAACATGTTGAAGGAAGTATTTTCATACAAATATCTTGGAATTGATATTCACCACAAGTTCAATTGGAATTATAGCATTGAGAAAAGGATTATTGGGGGATGAAAAGCTTATTATGGGCTTGAAAACAATTGTAAATCAACAGATCTTTGGAGTTGGGATAAGAAGAAACTCCTCTTTGAGACTCTTTTTACACCTGTTATTCTTTATGGATGTGAAGTCTGGGGATTTAGTATCTCTTGTGAATCTTGGGGAAAGATAGAGCAAATACAAAATAACTTTATAACCTATAATATCAAAATTAAAGGAAATAAACCCTATCCCATCCTCCTCTTAGAAACAAGTCTCTCCCCCATTGAGAGTAAGGCTATGACTAGATACCTAATTTATAAGAACAAGTTAAACAACATGGATGAAAAAAGGCTTCCTAAAATTGCTTCAAATTCGAATCGTAACCACCATCGACTCAAGCGAGGATGGAATAAAGATGCACGGTCTTGGATAAACTATTGGGGAATCATGGAAGACACCATTTTGCAGAATAAAAATACTATTAAAAATATCATCAAATCAAAATTTAAGTAGAAAATGTGGTGTTATAAAGAGTTAGAGGAAAAAAGAAAATTGAGATATTATAAGTATGTAATAAATCCTAATATAGAAGAACAAAATTATCTATTTGTTTTGACAAGTGTAAAGAAAAAAATAAACATTGCTAAGATAATAACAAATTCTCACTAGTTCCATAGTGAAACTAGGCATTGGTCAATTCCTAAAACGCCATGGGATGAAAGAGTGTGTCACCTTTGTGACACTAAGAAGGTTGAAGATGAAAAACACTTTATCTTAGATTGTCCAGCCTATACCCAGATTAGATATCATTTTCAAAAATTTTGTCATAGTACCAACCTTCCTAACTTCTTAACTCAACAAAACTATGGTGATATTCGAAAGATTCTCTTAATGCTTTTCGAGGACAGAAACAAAATTCTAAAGAGTCACAAGTAATCACTTACCCTCTTAAGGTACGATACACCAGTTTGGTCTTAGTGGATGTTAATCATCATCATCATCATCATCATCATCAATGTTAAAAGGTGTTTAGTTCAAATTCCCAAGCATATAAAATATATTAGATGAAAAAAATCATTTTCTTGGGATGTGATTCCCGAATATTTTTTTTTTTACAGAAACCAATTTTTTTATTATAATAAAAGGCTCGGTCAAGACTGCTAAGGAGTTACAAATCTTGCAAACTTCGAGCCATCTTTGAGTCTTGAGTAGGAAACTATTACAAAATACAAATGACATTTTCAAATATTCAAATGACATTTTCACAAAGAACAACCTTACTGAGTACACTCAGAAAACAACACTGAGAATAAACGTGAAGATACATTGCATCTGAATTAACAACATGGGGAAGAGCTCGTATTTTTTCTTGACTTGCGGGCCTGAATTTGTGTTACCATTAGCTGTGGTGTTTCATGTACTTTCTTCTTCTTTCTGACTACCGTCCAAACTTCTTTTGCAGATGTTGGACCATTTGTATTGTCTATGTTACCTGAGATTTCTTGATCTGAATGTTCTTGATTTTCTTGATCCAAAACCTCATCAACATCAATCTGATCTTCCCAGCTTGACAGTGGCTGAGGGGATTGTTGTATCTGAATTCCTTTATTTGAATCATGAAGTGAATATGCCACTTTATCCATCTTTTCAGTGGAGTTCTGGCACGGGTCTTGACATAACGAAGGAGGCTTTTCCTTGTCTTATGGAGACTATTATAATTTTATATAATTTTGAAAATTTGAAATTCTTAAAAAAACTAAAAACAATAATAAAAAATATATTATATAGAATAAGAACAATATTATATATATAGAAATTATAATAACTATATTTTAATATATATATATTTTTTTAATAATATAATGTACTAAAAAAACCTTCATCTCAATATTTATGAAAACAATGCAAAATCATATTCAATATTAAATATTAATTATTATATATAAGAACAATTTATCTCAAATTTAACGATTAGACCCTCTTTTCTTAATAGAGTATAGAGTATAATGTTTGGAGACAATATATTTAATATATATCTCCGAAATATTGATCCCCTCTATCATTTATATTACTTCCCATTCTAAACCAAGTCTACTTTGAATAGACCGAATAAATCTAGAATATTGAGCAAGAAATTAGATAACAATTTAGAAATAAATGATTTATAATTTTCTATGTCTCTATTGATTTTTAGAGCAAATTTTGTTGGACTACATGGTGGATGGTGGGATTGGTAACATTTGTGTACCGAGCAGACCCTCTACTTGCACTCCATGTATTCTTTGGGTTGTTCCTCTATGTGATGACCATTGGAGATTAATAAAAATGAGCCACGTAGAGATTGAGTTAAAGAATCGTTTGAACACCCAAAACATAGAGGGGTAGTTGTAGAAACAAGACTCATTGATAAGGGGTCGCTATAGCATGAGGAAAGATTAAAAGACAACAAATGAGAAGGGAGAAGGGAGCATGAGGAAAGATTAAAAGACAACAAATAGAGAGCAAGGAGTGAAAAGGTTGTCATGGCCTTCACCCAATAATAAAAGGAGACTAATGAGAGAATGAAAAGTTTGAGCGTATTATTATTATTTTAATATTCTTTAGAATAATAATAGAAAGAAACAAATCAATTTGAATGTGCTTGTCTCGATTAAGTTTTTGCTATTAAATTCCTTTATAAATGTGATGTTGTGTGAAAGTGTTTAGTGGTGGTGAGTGATGTTTCCATGAATGAGTGAATGTTGTAAAATAGCTATGATTTCATTGTGTGACTCTAAGGTGTAAAATGGACTCTTTTTTCTATGCAGCATTCCATTTTAGGAGATTAATATAAGGTTTAACTAGGGATAAGGTGTAAAATGGACTCTTTTTTCTATGCAACATTCCATTTTAGGAGATTAATATAAGGTTTAACTAGGGATGAGAGTACACAATGTTTCAACGTTGGAGATTTTGGGTATATATAAGTTCAATAGAATGGATATATGAATGTATTCATCAAACAAATAAACATCAAATTGATGTCTTAGTTAAAAGAGAAACTCAAACTTTTAAAGAATGTTCAAATAACATGTTTGGTAAAGTTGTATATTTGACTAATTTGTTTAAGTATGATATTGAGAATTTTTTTACTAATTTTGGTATTTTAGTAGTTTCAATATCATCTTATAAATTTCTTATTAGAATGTCATCTTATTATTATTTCTCGATCTTGTTATCTATATAAAATCTATAATAATTATAAGTTTTATTGTTTCTTTTTACTTACTATTTATTTTAAATTAACAACAATAATGTAATTTAAAGTCACATTTTAACTAGATACTAAATTGATATATATGAGACCCCTATTTATGAAATATAAATTTGACATAATGATTTAACTACTTAGTTTCCATAAGCCTACTTCATCTAAATTCTAAACTTATAAAAAATCTTAATTTAACTAACTTAATTTGAAATAAATACAATAATTTAATTTAAATAAATATTTATTTATTTATTAACTCTAAAAATATAGACCATATAAACACACATCTCCATGGTGGCGTTTTTTTCAAAATGTTAAAGGATTTGAACACTTTTACTTCATATGCTTGTTTATGCGTGAGATTGGATATGTATTTTATTTTGAAACACATACAAAAAAAAAATGTTTGTTGCATTTTATCGTACGATGTTTTACATATTTTTTAATATATAATTTATTTAAATATTACTATAAATATCATTTATGGTAATATTTTATGTATTTTTAATATAAAATTAGTTTTTATTAATTATAAGTATTATTCCCCGGATGGGGTGTTAGTGTGTGTCACAAGTCCAACGGAGGAGACGACACCTGCCACCTCTCTGCTGATCATGTAACTGACACATGTTGCCTCCTTCCAGTCTTTATTATCAACTTATGACTCCATCCACCCTCCATTATTCTAGTGTGTCCTTCGCTGACTTCTCAACTCGAAAATGATAGAGGTTTGCGTACCAGGCCCTCTGCGCGTGTGTACATTCACTCCACAGGCGCTTTCTTATTCCGACGATCCACTCCTTAGCTCGCCATCCCTGCTCTTCACTCTCTCTGGCTCATGCACAAAGTTACTGTCCCTAGTTTCCTTTGCTAGTTTCTTTCTCCCGCCTTCGACTCACCTCCATGCTTGCCTAGTCATGCCTTGGCTTCGAGGAAAACCCAAAAGAGGGCCTCTCTAATACTAGAGAAAAGAGGCCATGGCCCATCACCCACTCGTCCTCGCCCCACCCCCCAGCTCCTCCGCCTCGTCGTCCAATCACTCCACCCCAGCTCAACCAAGCCTATCACCGTTGTCTTCGCCATGGGCCTGCAGGGTGTAGTGGTTTGACTTGCAAGGGACCTCACTGGGATTTGCACCTGGTCCTATCCTAGACATCGCATCGCCTTCAAAACTAGCCACGACAAAACCCACCCCGCTACCTTCCGTCCATTCCGCTCCCTCGCCGCCTCCCTTCCCCCGTGCCTCACCGCCAGCCTCCTTCCTTATGCCTTCGCTAGAGGACCTCCCTGCTCAATTGGAAGAGATCCCTGCACAACTAGAAAATACTCCATTACAACCTCATTTATGCTCAGGCTGTGCATTGTGTGCTTCATGCTCAACGTTTCGAGACTTGGTCGCGATTCTCTAGGACCTAGTCTTCTCAATGTGCAAAGACATCAATGACATTCGCTTCAGTTTGGAGAGGCTCATCCAACGCACAGAGCAAATGGAATCTCTGCTGGCATTCATGCTTAGACCCCTATACTCACCAGACTTAGGGGCCACTACACCAGTCTCATCGGGAGCATTAACTGCTCCAGCACAATAGGTGGACACGGATTGCAATGTGGGAAAGCGAGCCGGGGTTGCTGTGGACAGCAACGAGCGCCAGTGACCATGACAGTAGGCGGATGAACATGTGTCTGAATGCATGCTTCACTTTTTCCAGTTTGATAAATGTCCACTTCATGTCGAAGTTTAGCACACCTAATTTATGTGTTTATCAGGTGATAGACTTTTCAAATTTTTGTTTATTATCTGCTTGTATGGGTCGGTCAAATCAGTTTCCCCACAAGACGATTCACACATCAATGTTTCAATTTTATTTGACATGATAGGACAATATTAAGGCTGAATTGGTTTCCCTTCGAGGAAATTCAACACACTTATATCTCTGATATCTCTGATGGTCTCTCATTACGGGTTAGTGGCAATGCAAACATGGAAAACCAGCAATTTGTTAACTTGGAGGGATTATTCAAGGTACTTTTATGATGAATTTGAATATGGTGTAAGAATATGAAACATAGGAAATTGAATTAGATTTCTGAATATACAACCTTTATTCATAGAAATTGTGAATAACTATGTCAAATTTGATGTTTTCTAACAACGGTATCTTATTTTTCCAACAAAATATAGGGTATATGTTTTTGTTCGTGCAGGTGTTGAGTACCTTAACAATGAAATTTTGTTCCAAAAAATTGTATTCTTGTAGAGAACTCGTTTTTATTGTGCCCTGTATTTTTTTGAAATTTTTTAATATTATTTAATATTTTTTTAAAAATTATCAAAGTCAACATATGTCTGAAATTACAACGTCTTTTGTTCGTGCATGTTGAAATAATGTAACTGCGAAGAGAATTCTTATTATTTTGTTATTGGATTAAATCCCCATTGTGGATTAATCATGTCATCATTATCATTTTTATTATTAGATTAATCCCCATTGAGGATTAATCAAGTCGGTAATTGTATAAGGACCAAATCCCCTTTTGCGGATTGGTCATCGGACAATTATAATGTAAAGGATAAGAAGTCAGCCCCAACAGTTAAAATGAAAGGGCCATATTTAATTAAAGGTGGATTTACCCACCCAGTGTGAGAGGTCGGCCCTGCCAGATGGTGACTCTTCACACGTGCCAGATTAGTATAAATAAGAGGCTAGCACCTCACTTCTAACATACACTTCACTTGCTCATGATCTTATGAAGCAAGTTGACATTTCAAGTTGGTGAGAGGAGAAGAAGGGTGGCACATCTCTTGAAGGAGGATTTTCTGTATTGGTTGAGTTATCTCTTGAACTCTTGATAAGTTATTTATGATAAGGAAGTTTTTGCTGGGTTTTCTTCCCCTAGAGGGTTTCCCAGGATAAATGTTGTGTCTATTGTGGATGTGTATTTCTCAGTGATATTGTTCATATTATGCTATTATCTTATGAAATGAAAAGAACTATAATATCATCATAAAACATTAACATGGTTTCAGAGCCAACCTGAAGAAAGCACAATCTGCAAGAGGAAAAGCGTCACTGTTACCGGGGCCCAAAATTAGGGTTTTGAAAAAGAGAGTGTTTTCAACAATCTACCACCCTAGAAAGTTGCGCCCTCCCCCAAGGATCATTTTGGCACTTAGAGCGCACCTTTTCAGTGGCTAGATCTTCCGGAAAGTGAAACCCTAGTTTCACAAAGTACCAGAAAACCAGAAAACCAGAGTACCAGAAGTACCAGAAGTACCAGAGTACCAGAAGTACCAGAAAACCAGAAGCACCAGTCCATAAAATCCGCAGAGCAGATTTGAAGGGGTAAAATTTGGATTTTCTAAATTCTGAGTACACCGGCATACTCGCCTCAACTCAGCGCATCTATCCCCTGGATCAGATTTTCAAAATTTGAAGTTTGAAAAATTAGGGTTTTCTCATAGAACCCTAAGTTGCAGTTGCAGTTGTAGTTGCAGTCTCAGAACCAGTTGCAGTTGCAGCCGTAGAACCAGTTGCAATCACTCTTGAAGTTTTTGGTAATGATTACCATTGCTACCAGATGGAGCCACTACCTGCAAATGCTATCTGAGGTATGTACTCACATATGGTTA
>ML786755.1:19289-77062 GCA_009831015.1 Picea engelmannii | reverse complement strand
GTTTATTTCTCAGTGATCTTGTTCATATTATGCTCTTATCTTATGAAATGCAAAGAACTATAATATCAACATAAAACATTAACAATGCAGGCTATGAGGGTATTAACATGATCAAAACATTTTGTTTTTTTTAGATCATAGGTATCAGTCTCCTCTAGTGTCACATATAATTCATTCAAGAAATGGTTAAGCTCACAAAAGGTTATAGCAGAAATAAGAGAGGTATGTATTCTAGGATTTTGATATATGTGAAGACAAAAATAGATTAAAAATAATAAGATATATATATATATATATATATATTTGGAATCTGTATAGGTGACTCTATCTATGTCTACATCTTCATCAAGAACTAAATTGTTTATCCTAGATAGAAAAATAATGTCAAAGATAGAGATATAGAGGGATATTCACAAAAATGGAGGTTTTTATTAATCTTGAAACTGAACCACTAGGTTTTTCATTCTTAACTGAAATCCAAGCCAACCAAGTCAACATACATGTTGTCAATTCCAACAAACAAAAATTAATCCAAAAGAACACATGTGCGTTCTTAGGAGCATGCACACGCTCTAGGAATGTGCACACATTCCTAATAATGTGAATGCTCTTTTATAATTCATTCCCATGTCCCTCTGTCCCTCCCTCTCTATCCTACATCTACCCCCCCTCTCTATCTCCCTCCCTCTCTATCCTACATATACCCCCCCTCTCTATCTCCCTCCAACTCTCTCTCTATACCCCCCCTGTTTGTCTCCCTCTCTCTCCCTCACACTCATATACATGGTAATACATAGACATAGAAAGACTTAGACATCACAAGGCATGGAAAGACCTAGACCTAGACCTTGCCTTTACATGTCTCAGACTCTCACACCCAATCCCTCCATATCCCCCCCCGTCTCCCTCTTCCACTCTCTCTCTATCTCTCTCTCTCTCTTCCTGTGTCCCTCCCTCCCCCCTCTCTTCCACCTCTCTCCTACCCTTTATCTCTCTCCTCGTTGTTAATCTCAGTCCCACACTCTCCGCCCCTCTTTCTCTCTCTATTTCCCCTCTTTGTCTCCCTCTGTATCCCCTCCTTCCTCTCACTCTCTCTCTACCCCTCCTTTTGTGTCTCCCTCTCTGCTTCCCTTCCTATAACTATCCATCTCTCTACCCCCCCTCTTTGTCTCCCTCTCCCTCCCTCTCACACTCTCTTTTTACCCATCCTCTTTATCTTGCTCTCTCCCCCTCTCACACCCTCATGAACTCTCTCTCTTCCCCCTCCTCCCTCTCTCTCCCCCCTTCCCTCCAACTATCTCTCCTCTATATCTTCTACATATACCCCTCTCTCCTACATTTACATCTCTCTCTACCCCCTCTCTCTCCATCTCACACTCTCACACACACTCTCTACTTCCCTTCTATTCCTTTCTCTCACTTCCTCCAACACTCTTGCACACACACTTTCTATCCCCCCTCTATGTCTTCCTCTCTCTCCCTCCCACACTCTAACACACTCACTCTCTACCTCCCCTTTTTGTATTCCTCTCTCTCCCTCTCACACTCTCTTAAACACACTTTCTATCCCCCCTCTATGTATTTCTCTCTCTCCCTCCCACACTCTAACACACTCACTCTCTACCTCCCCTATTTTTCTACCTCTCTCTCCCTCCCACACTCTGGAACACACACACACACTTTACATCCCCCCACTATTTCTTCCTCTCTCTCCCTCCCACACTTTAACACACTCACTTTCAACCTACCCTCTTTTTCTTCCTCTCTCTCCCTCCCACACTCTCACACGCTAGAAAGAGTGGTACATTACAAGGAAGGGCATGGTAAGGAAATAAATTTCATTGACCTAGACCTGGCAATGCATGTCAAGACCTAGACCTATACTTAGACCATGACCTAGACGTAGACCTTTCCTCACCATGCCTCACACTCTCACATCCACTCCCTATTTATACCCCCCCTCTTCTAATCTCTCCCTCTCCCTATCTCTCCCTTCTCTTTCCCTTTTTATTTCTCTTCCCTTCCTCTACATATCCCTCTCTCTACCCCACCTCTTTGTATCCCTCTCCCTCCCTCTCACACTCTCTCTCTACCCCTCCTCTTTGTATTTCTCTCTCCCCCTCTTACAATCTCACACACTCTCTCTCTCTCCCCTTTCCTTCCACTATCTTTCTTCTATCTCTCCTACATATACCCCTCTCTCTTACATTTACCTCTCTTTCTACCCCCCTCTCTATATTCCTCTCTCTCCTTATCACTCTCTCACAAAATCTCTCTATTTTCCTTCTATGCATCACTTTCACTCCCTCCCACACCCTCGCACACACACTTTCTATCCCCCCTCTATGTATTCCTCTCTCTCCCTCCCACACTCTAACACACTCACTCTCTACCTCCCCTATTTGTATTCCTCTCTATCTCTCCCACACTCTCGCACACACACTTTCTATCCCCGCTCTATGGATGAAATTAGAGAGGAAACTAGTGTACAACATTGTGGTGAAGAATTTTCTGTGGTGCAACCTCTTGTTGGCCAGTCAGGTGTTCTAAAAACTAGTCAATCCTGTGTCCACTCTCCTCCCATATTTGATCCACCAGTTAATGAAGGGGAAATAACTGCAACATTGTTAACTCCAAAGTAGGGAGGTCAAGAGTACTAGAATAGGGGTTCATCGTCCCTACCTAGATTGAGAAATATGTGGCGACGAACTCCTAAATGCATTCTAGTTGATGAAAGTGGTCTAGCATCACTTGAAGGTAAGTTACTTAACCGTACTATTCGTTATCATTCTTATAAAATCATTAAAGAATATTTTGAACCAAAATCTGATGTTGTTAAATGTCAATTATTTTTCACGTTGTTAAAATATAGAAGTTTGACTGTTGTTAAGAGAATTTTAGGCATTAAAACAGTCAAAAGTTTAGAAACAAATCATCATACTGTTAGAAACCTTGTAGAGGATTTTCAAATAATTGGTAAGAAATATTGTTATAAAGACCACAATGTAGCCCATCGTGTCTTGTCACAATCAGTTGTTAGCAATATCACAATAAAACATCATTTTCTACAACAAACCTCTTATCTTATGAAATGAAATTTTAAAACCATTAGAAAGTATTCTCATAGACAAGATAGCCTCGACACAGGTGGCCCAAAATATTTATGGTCCTTCACTGGTAGGCTACCTCATTCTGACATGAATTTAATTAGAGAAGTTAGGGGACTGGTACAATATTTCTGGCATGAGAACACTAGGCCTTATTCCAACCAAAAAAATGTACTGAAATTGAGAAGGGAATTTAGGGACCGTGAACTACATAGTGCACTTAACTTGGGAAAAATATCTTTCCATAAATGCAAGCCTTGGTATGTTCGAATAAACACTATTCGTAACACATGTTGTTGTATATATCACGTTGAGTATGGTTATTATTTTGAAACACACACACACACACACACACACACACATATATATATATTGTGTTTTGCATAACACCCTTTTCCAAGGCACGACATGGAGAGGCATCAATGCAACTTGCCTCCTCAAGCCATTCAAGGACATGTCTCCAATTTGATCCATCCATATAAAATCCAAAACGAGTAGCATAATGAAGTTATGTAATCTCACACAAGTCTGTTTGGACAAGGCCCATGCAACCATGCTACCCACAATTGCTCAACAAATTTTTCTTTAAAATTGACCTCTTGTTCATAAATTGCACTATGTCTCATTGAGAAAATCTCTAGTGTCGAAGATCCTCCAATAAACAGTTATCTAGTCAATGGAATGACAATGAAGGGGCCCCACTAGTTGAAACCTAGTGCTCTAGATCCAATGCAACTAATGATATGTCTATCCGAGTCCCAGTTTTAGGTTTATCATGAGTTGCGACTCGCCTCTTCAATTCATTTAGGGAAATGTCATCAATTTGGTCCAGGGTTATAAAATCCAAACCAAGCAGCATAACGAAGTTCCTTAAGCTCTAGCAAGTTTGTTTTTCCAAGGCCGATGCTATCCACAATCCCTCGACACAGTGTTCTTGAAAATCAACCTCTTTTTCATAAATTGCACTATGCCTCATTGAGAAATACCATAGTTCCGGAGATCATCCAACAAATGATTTTTTGATCAACAAAATGACAGTGGAGGGGGCCCACTAGCTGAAAATCAGTGCTTCAGATCCAATGCAATTGGCAGTTCGTCCATCCGAGTCCTGGTTTGATTTTTATCGCGAGTTGCAACTCGCCTCTTTAATCCATTCAGGGACATGTTGCCAATTGGTTCCATGGGCATAAAATCCAAACTGAGCAACATAATGAAGTTTCATAAGCTCCTGTAAGTATGTTTGGCCAAGACCCACATGACCATGCTACCCAAAATCATGCGACACAAGGTTCTTGAAAATCGACCTCTTGCTCAAAAATTGCACCATGCCTCATTAAGAAAAACCATAGTGCCGAAGATCCTCCAAAAAATGTTTTTTCGGTCAGTAGAATGATAGTGAAGGGGGCCCAATAGCTAAAAACCAATGCCCCATATCCAATGCAATTGATGATTTGTCCATCTGAGTCTCGGTTTGAGTTTTATCACGAGTTGCAACTCACCTCCTCAAGCCATTCAGGGACATGTTGGTATGTAAATGCAAGTAAATGAAAGGAAATGCAAGGAAAGACAAAGCAAGGAAAGGCAAAACAAGACAATGGAAGCTAGGCCAAGGCAATAAATGGCAAGGTTAAGAAAAGATACACATGGCAAGGCAAGGAAAGGTCTAGGTCTAGGTTTAGGTAAATCCTATTAATTATGATAATCCATGTTTCACAACTATGAAGATACCTTAGATATATGAATAAAGAGAGCTTATGTTATGACATTGAAATTCTCATGCAAGTGTTTTTATCTAAGATAGATGGGATAACAAGTTGTAGAATTACATTCTTAATGAATCCTTTGATTGTAATTTTTACGTACTAAACTTGTTCATTTAGTAAAAGCATTACTTTTTTAAGGAAATAAACAATGTATAATACATGAATTCCATGGTTTTTTTATTAAATTAACTTGATAAAAAATTCTCTCAAATGATGAAAATAACTATATTTTTGCAAACAACTAGTTTTATGAATATCATAATGAAAGTACCTTTTTTATGAATTGTGGTTAGTCGAGGCAAGGAATGGAAAGGCAATGCAAGGCGTGGAGTGGAATGACATGGCATGGAAAGGCATGAATGGAAAGAAAAGCCAAGGCATGGCATGGGAAGGCAAGGCAATGCAAGGTATGGCATGGAAAGTCAAGGCATGGAAAGACAATGCAAGGCATGGCATGGCATGGCAAGGCAAGGAATGACATGGTGTGGAAAGGCATGGAATGGAATAGTATGGCATGGAAAGGACAGGAAATGCAAGGCAAGGCATGGAATGGCAAGGCAAGGAATGGCATGACAAGACAAGGTATTTCAAGGCAAGGCATGTCATGATATGGCATGGCATGGCAAGGAAATTCATGTCATGACAAGGCATGGAAAGGGAAGGCATGGCATGGCATGGCATGACAATTCAAGGCATGACATGGAAAGGAAAGGCATTCAAAGGCAAGGCATGGCATGGAAAGACAAGGAATGGCATGACAAGGCAATGGATGGCATGACATAACATTGAAAGGAAAGGAAATGCAAGGCATGGCATGGAAAGGCATGCAAAGGAAATGCATGACATGGCATGGCAAGGCAACACATGGCATGGAATGGAAAGGAAAGGCAATACAATGCATGGCATGGCATGGCATGGATCAATAGGGCCTTAAAGTGTCATTCCATTCCTTTCCTTGCCAAGCCATGCCATGCATTGCCTTTACTTGCCTTACCTTTCCATGCCATGAAAAGGAAAGACATGGTATGACATGGCATGGCATGGCATGGTATGGCAAGGTAAGGCATGTGAAGGCTAGGAAAGACATGGCATGGAAAGGCAAGGAATATCATTTCAAGTGAAGGCAAGGCATGTCATGGCATGACACAGATCAATAAGGCATTGAAGTTCCATTCCATGCCTTTCCTTTCCATGCCATGTCTTTCTTTTCCATGCCATGACAAGTCAAGGCATGGAATGACATGGAATGGTATGGAAAGGAAAGGCATGGCATGGCATGGAATGGATCAATAAGGCCTTTAAGTGTCATGCAATGACTTTCATTGCATTTCCTTTCCATGCCTTTCCGTGCCATGTCTTTCCTTGACTTTCCTTGCCATACCATGCCTTGCCTTGTCTTGCCTTGCCTTTCCATGCCTTTCATTTCCATGCCATGGAAATGCAAGGCATGGCATGGCATAGTATGGCAAGGCAAGGCATGTCATGGAATGGTATGGCAAGGAAAGGCATGGAATGACATTGATCAATAAGTCCTTGAAGTGTCATGCCATGAATTTCCTTGTAAAGCCATGCCTTTATTTTCCATTCCATGCCTTGCCTTGCATTTCCATGCCATCCCATGGCAAGGAATAAATGGCATGTCATGGCATGGTATGGAAAGGAAAGGAAAGTAAAGGCTAGTCAAGGCATGGCATGGAAAGGCAAGGCATGGCATGGCATGGCATGACGTGGAAATGCAAGGCATGAAATGGAAAGGAAAGGCATGGCATGGCAAGGAATGACAAGGAAAGGCATGACATGGCAAAGCAAGTCAAGGAAAGGAATGACATGGCATGGCATGGAAAGGAAAGGAAATGCATGGCATGGAAAGACATGGCATGTCAAGGCAAGGAAAGGAAAGGAAATACAAGGCATGACATCAAATGGAAAGGTAAGACAATGCATGGCATGGCAAGGAAAGACAATGCAAGGCATGGCATGGAAAGGAATGCAAAGGAAAGACATGGCATGTCATGGAATGGTAAGGAAAGGAAAGTCATGGAATGATATGGCATGGCATGCAAAGGAAAGGAATGGGATGGAATGGCATGGAATGGAATGACAAGGCAAGGCAAGGCAAGGCAAGGCAAGGTATGGCATGGTATGGAAAGGCAAGGCAATGCATGGCATGGAAAGGAAAGGCAATGCATGGCATGGCAAGGAAAGATAATGCAAGGCATAGCATGGAAAGGCATGCAAAGGAAACACATTATGGATCAATAGTATAATGAGACTACACCATAAGGATTGAACATAAACCTATTTAGTGACATCCCTTTCTATGTAAGATACCTTAGATCCATGTTTCAATTTTTGTGGATGATTTTATGGTTAGGAATTCATGGATGATCATTGATTTGCATAGTAAGTGCTATTTCTAAATTGTTGATGGTTATTTCTTAAATGTATTAAATATTTTTTTTATCGAAGTGGTGATATTGCATGTTATATTTTATTCTTCTTGAATAATCTTGTAGACTTGAAACCCTTAATTTCATGGTTAGATTAGGACTTACCCTCAATTCCTAGCCTTGTTAACTTAACATCTAGGGTTTAATTATCATCTTTCACCCTTAGAATACACATTGAAACCTTTTATTAAATTTTTGTCATAATTTTCATCCCTTTAGGGCTTGATGTCTTGAATATTCTAGGGTTGTTATGTGCCATATTCCATTTCAAAAAACATTTTTTTTAATCTAAACCATAGTTTAGTCTTGCATTTTCATCCCCCTTTCATTGCATGATTACTTGTTTTAAGGGATGTTATATTTTTCCTATTACAACTTTTCATATTGATGAAGTTAAACATCTTAATCACAAGTTTTATAACAACTATAGTTTCCTTGTTGATTTGTGGTGTTTGGAGATTCCCATTGACTTGTTTGAACTTAGTTAATATCATTTATTGGTTGGGCAAGGCATGGCATTGGGCATTCCATGGCATGGCTCTACAAGGAATATCATGGCAAGGCGAGGCATGCCATGGAATGGCTTAGCAAGGCATGGCATGACATGAAATGACATGCCATGGCAAGGCAAGGCAAGGCATGAAAATACAAGGCATGAAAAGACAAGGCATGGAATGGCATGGCATGGCAAGACATCACATGGAATTGTGAGGCATGGCATGACATGGAAATGGAAGGCATGGAATGGAAAATCATGACATGGAAATGAAAGGAATGACATGGAAAGGCATGGAATGACATGGCATGGCATGGAAATGACATGTAATGGTATGTCTTGGCAGGACATGTCATGGAAAGGAAACGCATGGCATGGCAAGGCAAGACATGGAAAGGCATTGCATGGCAAGACAAGGTATGCCATGACATGGCATGGAAAGGGAATGCATACCATAGCATGGAAAGGAAAAGAACACGTTACACATTATTTTCGTCACCCCTATGACCGTTAATGATGTAAACGTATCCTTTGTCTTTAGAAGGATTAATTGCCTTAATCCCTGAAGAAGAATGAAGATGAATTTTCCTAGAGAGATGAAATTATCTTTTCCCTTGTCAAAAACCTTAGAAAAGGGGATCATTGTGCCTTGCTTAGTGTTAAGGGTGCAACGATCTAGGATCATCGTAGGTTGCACCACAGTGGCCTGTGACTTCGTCACAGTTTTCTCAGTGTTAAGGGTGCGATGATTTCTGTACGAAGGAAAAAGAGGAATTTCTCGAAAGTTCTAGAATATAAGCTTCGAGAGTGAGGTGGCCTCTGATTGGTTTGGATCTAAGTCACATCCCTAATCTCATGGGATCATCCTAACCTCCTCACCCTATTTTTTTTAGCTTATAAAAGGAGAAGAGTTCTCATGGGAAAAGCTATTTGGCTAGTGCTTGATTGGAAAGTTCTTGAGTTTTGTAGCTTGGAGTTTTTGGAGCTTGTATGTTGGATTTGAGATTTGCTTTGTCAAGATATATTGTTGATCTCAGAATCTGTGGAGAAGAAGTATGTGGGAAGAAAGGAACTATTGGAAGGGACCCTACAACATCAAGGCATTGGATGTATTCTCCTTTTCATATCTTTAATACAGTGATATATTTCTTTCCCATAAAATTGGTCTTAATTTATTGTATGACTCCTTGATCACATACATAGGTTTTGTTGAGTATACATTGTTGCATTCACTTTGTTGGCTTGTGTATTTTTACAGGTTCAACATTCCATAAGACTTGGAATGAATTGAGGATGGAACTAGCGAGGACAAACGACGTTTAAAAGGTATGTCATTTATCTCTTGTCAGTTAGTATGCTTGATAATTAAAACTTAGGGACATTTTTATATTCTGTCTTGTTTTTTTCTAGTTTCGGGGTGAAACTAGAGAGATTTGTTTGTGTCCTCACTTACCGATTTGTCCGATAACAACATGGCGTGACTTGGAAAGACATGTCATGGCAAGGAAAGGAAAGACATGGCCTAACATGGCAGGGCATTGCAAGGCAATGCACGTCATCTCATAGCAAGGGAAGGCATGACATGGAAAGGCAAGGCATGACATGGCATGGATTGGAAAGACATGGCATGGATTATCAAGGCATGTCATGGAAAGGCGAGGCAAGACAAAGCATTCCATGGCAAGGCATGGCATGGCAAGGCAAGACATGGAATGTCATGGGAAGACAATGCATGCTATGGCATGGCTTGACAAGGAAAGCCATGGAATGACTTGAAAAGGCATGGCATGTCTTGGAAAGGCATGTCATGGAAAGGAAAGGAAAGACAAGGCATGCCATGGAATGACATTACAAGGCATGGCATGGAAAGACAAATCATGGCATGGAATGGAAAGGAAATGCATGACATGGCATGGAAAGGCATGGCATGGCATGGTAAGGCATGGCAAGGCAAGACAAGGAATGCATTGGCGTGGCATGGCTTGGCAAGGCAAGGAATGATATGACATGGCATAGCATGGAAACTAAAGGCAAGGAAAGACATGGCATGGATTGGTAAGGAATGCAAAAATTTTCACCTAGAATTAAAATGTCATAAACACTTCATTGGATGGAAATGAAGTTTGTGGTATAAATTTAAGTCATATGTCCCTAGAATTTTTTATTTTATTTCTTGGAATGAGAAAGGTTTATTTTTTTGTCATTCTTTTTTTATTTTATTTCTTGGAATGAGAAAGGTTTATTTTTTTGTCATTCTTTTTTCATTGCAATCCACATTTTGATTTGACATTTTCCTTCCATAATGTTATGGAAAGTTATATTTATTGTTGTATAGGTTAAAATGGGAAGCTACATGACAAGACATGCAAGGAGGGATTAGTCTATTTTATATCATAGTGGTGTTCTAGGGAATTGTAAATGTAACAACCTATATTCTAGCCTTAGAAGGTTAGAACTTTGATTTTTACTTATCTTAGTGATTCATTGCTTAGTATTTGTTGGTTTTAGTTAGAATGATATAGACATTTGATATGTATAAATTTGGACCTATTTATCTGTTGTGGGATATTATTTTTATTGTTATATGTTTATAATGATCATAGTTATGTGATTTGTTTAAACATGCAAATTGAAATGTGAAACTTTGGAGCTTCATGATCTACCCATATGTGTGGTATTTATTGCCTTTAGCATGATTGTCAACACTATTAAGGTAAGTCACATTTGTAATTTTGAGGCATCCTCTTTTGTAAATGATAATTGCCTTGAAAGTAGTACTTTAAGATGAACTCAAGTGTCATCCATAGACTTTGAGTGATTTGGTTCCTTGTCCATCGACCATATGCATCCAACAAGTGCACCCAAGTGTGTTCAGTGCATTGGCAATTAGTTTAACTTTACCAATGTTGAAGGAAATGTATACCCTACCTATAAATTTAGGTAATGAGAACCATTAATTGCTTATGGATTTAGCACTTAAAAATATTTTCCACCATAATAGACTCGTTAATGGTAATGAAAGTATTTATAATCACTTTAGAAAAGAATCATGCATTCATACACATAAAATTCATACACTTTGAAATTTAAACACTTTAAAATCATACATCCATCAACATAAAATGCAGAAACATTGAGATGAAGATAAAAAAATGTACCATCAAATGTATGTATATATATATTCAACATCGCCTAAATTGTACATTTTTTACAAAATTGCATCCCATGCCCAATATACAAAACAAAAACAAGTTCCCTAACACGGAAAACAACCATATGGTAGCCTATAGACACAATGGAAGTAATTGGTCAATCATTTACCACTGCCACCCTTAGGAGAATCCTGAAAATCTATATTTTTTCTCTTGATTGAGGAAGCACCTCAAGTAGTTCTGGGCCTGGGCATGCTTCATCATTTTAGAGACTGCATAAAGAAAAAACATTGTTATAAGTTTTTTTCCTCAATGACTTAAAAGACATACCAAATGATACTTTGTAATTTAACCTAAAAAAACTCATTGCATATGCTACTAATAATCATGAGGGTGTTACCCTCCTCTGTGACCCCAATGTCTCAACAATTCCACCCTGCATTAGTTACAAGGATAAGATATAGAAAATTAAACAAATATGCGTAAAATAAAATTCATGATACATAAAAAAATATCGTCAACACATTATCTCACCGTGAATATCTCATACCTTGATGGAGAGTTGTTGGGAGGTGGACCACTTGGTTGTACAACCTGCTTTGAGGAAACCTCTACTATGAAAACCTTGGTGGATGGGGCTATTGGAAATGGTCGTGGGGGTGGGTGGCATATGGGTGCATCCACTTTGGATGGATGCAATGGAAGAGGTGGTGTGGATGGATGAACTACGGGTGAATCCATTGGTGATGCATGGAAAAAGATAGGTGTTTGGTGTGGGCAACAATGGAACCCCACAGACGGTACAAGTGATGAGAAATCCCTTGGTCTGGATTAAGCTAACCTAGAAGTAGAGCCCAGGTGCCCAGGGAGTATAGTAGTATTAACTAGTGAATAAGTTCGCAACCTGCATACATAATAATAATATTGAACTATTAGTACCAAATAGTAAAATTGAAAAACATAAACAAAACAAATTTGAGATATAAAAAATATTTAACTCTACACATGATACTTGTGATGCAGGTGACTTGTCCATCCCATATGGACATTCCCTGACGTCGCTTTCTCCCACATCCTGTAGAAACACAAGAACATTAAAAATTTGAGGATGCCATAAAATAAAGAAATGACTATGGTGAATTTATCAAATGTGACACATACCTATGTATGGGATGCGCTCAATGAGTAGGTCACCTCTACCACTACATCAGTGGTGGAGATAGACAATTATGCATCCATGGACATAGAGGGTCTACTACATGGACGTAAAAACTACAAAACAACATAAAATAAAATATTGATGTAAATACATATAATACAAAACAAATATATAAAAATTAAGAACATAGTTATGGTTAAGATACTAACCTCCTCTATGAAGCTATGATGTCCACTGGCCTCCATAGGCCCATATAAGGTCTTCCTATAGCTCGAGCATTTGTTAGGTTCACATGGGCGACTGTTACATCCATGTGCCCTCTCCTCACTAAACTCTATTGAGCGGGGTGAATCTTTGACCCCTCTATCAATGTCATCGATAGTCACCTCTTGCTGAGACAATGAAACAAATATACCATGTTGCACTAGGCTATGGGTCAATGATGAGATAGCTCATTGTACCTATTGCAAGCTCTCTAAAACATGATGATGTTGGGCAGGGGGGTCAGGCCTTCACCAGAGGGGATGATGACCTAACATGGGATCACGCTTGGCATGCTCTCAGTCATGTGTGGACCCTTGACCCACCCCTTGGAACTCACCCATGTCAAAGTAGTTGACATGGTGACCCAAAATAAATTCCTCCCATAATTTTCTCAAAACATATAAGGGAACTTCCGTGTGATTGTAGGGAGCTTTATCAAAAACCATTTACCACCTGTCCATCCAATTTTGACTAATCTGTGGATGGATACATCGGTCAATACAAAGGGGATTTTTTATCAAAGGTAGTTATCTTCCATTTCGAGGATCCCTAAAAATAAACAATAGTTCTTGTTTTGAAATACCCAAGTCTCTGACTTGTTTTCTATCCAATCCAGTGTTGTAGTACTCAAGCATTCTTTCCCTATACTCAGAAATAGAAGTTAATTCTCCTTGGAAACTTGCAATGGACCTCACAATGATTCCCAAAGAAGTAGCCAAGGACAATTTTCTTAGTTTGTTTGTGCCCCTTAACTAATTTACAAGTGTTCTTAATGTATCCAACCCCTCATCAATGCTGATGTTTAGATTGAGTGGTATTGGTGGGTTGGGGTTTTGCTCTCCTTAGTCTGTTGGTGGGAGGTTTACATTATCATCGTGTTAGCACTGAGATTCACCCTTAGATTGTGAGAGGATAAGCCCAGTACCCATCAAAGTGTTTGGTGGATGTTTGATTTAGGTGAGTGGAGGTCAAATGGGGAAAACTCAATACAGGAATGATTTCAAGACAAAACTAGAAAAGTAATGCACAGGGAAGTGAGGGCCTTATTAAATTTGGTCAATAATTTGAGTTTAAGTGTGAGCAGAGGGAAGAATTAGTGAGAAAGGTGAACAAGATTACTGTGGGCATCTGAATTTCAAGCAACTTGTTGAAGAAAAACTCAGGCTCAAGAGTGCTCTTGAAATCAAGCTTCAGACACTGAAATATGTCCAAAAAACACATTCACAACGACATATTGATCAAACCTACATCACAATGAAACTACAACAACTCGACTAGATCCTCCATGCCCGAGCCATTCAACATAAGAAGGAACACGAGAACAAATAATCTGACTAAAACTGGTCACGACACTACTGTAATAAAACCTACATTACACCAACAACACAACCCTCGACTGGATCCTCCCTGCCCGAGTGTTTTAGCATAGTTTTTACAAAGAGATGGGAGAAACTGACTTCTATTAATGCAAAAGTCGCAAATTTGATACATAACCAGAGAACAACTTCGACATCCAAACATTACAAAATAGGGAGCTCTGCTCAACCAGTTGACGACCCTAACAAAATATCAAATTGAAACCTTTATACTTAGAACTGTCCACGATCACTAGGAGCACGATCTGGCCATTGCATTCAAGGCCTTTCGTCTGCGCTTTATTCTGTTAGATAGAGCGTGCATCCTTATATTAGATGCGAGCTCAGATCAACATGGTTTTGCAGGAAGATACATCCGCAGGGGTACGGCGGGCTGACATTTTAGTCTCCACGACCAAACCTCCCATGCCTTCCATTTATGGAGTGAGTCGAGGTTTCAACCACCAACTCTATTTTCATTAACTGCCTCCTCTCAGGATCAGGATGAGGCTTAATGCTCAGGGAGTTGTCATGTGCTTCTAGTGGCTCTTCAATTCAAACTAGCACCTTGAAACCCTGACAGTCTCATTTTGCAACTAACATGGGCATCCTCGGCCTTTTGTGCAGGTCTCGTGAAACCTACAAACCTTTCATTCATGCTCCAAAGCTTTCGGCGCTAGATTCTTCTCCATTCCCCCTTTCCTACATGCGACCTCGAGCCATGACCTGGTGTTTATCTTCAAAGGAATTTGAGGATTTAGCTTTTAAGGGATTTTCAAAACACTAGACTACAAATTTCATGATGCCCGATTTGACGAAATCGCCTTACTCAGATAGACGATCGAATTTCCTTGCATTTGACGACTGCGATTTCTTCCTCGTAACTCCACCTCAATTGGATCCATGCGATGGGTGCCAACCTTTATTCCTGGACCCGCTTTACACATGACCTCGGGTTGTGACCCTGGGTCCAACTCCTGAGTCCCTCGTGACTTTGTGCTTCACGATACTTGCACATTGCTCCTTGGAAATCCTCTGATTCCCAAAACTATGAATCCGCTGATGTGTCACCACGTGCCCCTCTAGATCAGATGGTCTATATCTACTTCACACTTCACTCTTCACGAAGTTTTCCTTTGCCTCATTTCAAAACTCTCGAAGCTCATTCCCACTAACCCTCAAATTCGCTGCCACCTGTATCCTTAAGACCCACGATCCAGATTTATCTCGCACTTTGGAAATCGTTAATTTTATGCATTTCTCACTTCAAATCTCTTGAGGTGACTTTCTTTGCAGTTCGGATATGGCGCCACATGTCCCTTTGATCGATGGCTCATGCTCACTTCGGGCTCTTAGGACTTTAGACCTTTGGACAAATGACTCTTACAATTCTTCGGAGTCCTGATTTCCACAATAATTTCCCACCGTTGATCTCTCCCAATGAGATCTGACAGTCAAGACTTAACCTTTTCTTGATCTTTGACCTCAGGTTTTTTCTCGGGTGCTATAATTCACGCCACCTTAAGATTCCAAATGCCTGCGAGCCACTAATCTAAATTCTTCATGGAAATCCTGCCACTGAAAATCGAACCTTCCTCCTTGCTTGATTTGAGACCACCACAGACTGCTTTGATTATTGAGTTTTGTGCCCATGGATGTGGCCTGTGTAAACAAGGATTTGGATGACTTGGACGACTTGGATGACTTGTTGTGGGTTGGGGAAAATAGAAAGACTAGTGACTAAAATGAAAGGGGATGAGTGTTCATTCTCAAGGAAAAACAGAAAGGCTTCGAGCCAAAACTTCTTTCGGGTAAGACACCAAGAGAAACCAGGTTTCTTAAAACAAAAGGGGGAAAACAAAAAACTAATTTTAACAGTCGAAAGGGAAAAACTTTAAGACTTCTCCTGCGAGAAGGAGAGAGGGACAGGGCAAGGATACAAGCCTGAGTATTAAAAACACACACACACAAATCTTGACAACTATATGTGATAGCATTTGGCTCCATAGGGGATGGAATGCTCCCCATGAGTTGTGAAGAATGCACAACTCCAGTGCATTATCTTTGGGTTATGGAGTCTCTTATTTAAAAAAATGAAATAAAGTGGTATTTACGATGGTGGGAATCCAATTATGGCTTAAAAAACAAATTTCTTCATAAAATTCCCATTGACAGGGCCACCTAAAACTTCAGAATCCTCCAAGTTCAGCAATTTATAAGTGTTGTTTGGAAATACCTTAGAAATGTTGAAAGGACCGATCCATAAGGCTTCAAATTTACCGTGTTTTCATTTTCCTTGGTTGGCTGCATCCCATTTGAGCACCAGATCCCCCAGCTGGAAATCCCCCTTGCTTGTATTTTTGTCAAAGGCTCACTTTATCTTCTGCTGATGATCTCGTGCCTTATCCAACAACTGCTCCCTGGTCTTCTGCACTTCTACCACTGCAACATCCTCCTGATCATATCATCAAGTTCCCCTTGATATTCTTGGAATTTTTTTTCCACAAGCAAAGCAAGTTGGGCAGGAAAAATAGCCTCAACCCCATACACCAGCTGAAAAGGAGAAATGCCCAGTGACCTCTTGGTTGTAACTCTGTCAGCCCATAATGCAAATTTTAGCTTCGAATCCTAGGCTTTCTTGGTGTCTTCTAACAACTTCTTGATGATATTTATGAGGATATTGTTAGAAGACTTTGCTAAACCATTTCCCCAAGGGTAGTAGGGAGCATAATGGACTAGTGTGATCCCATACTGTTCACATAAATTAATTAATGGCTCAGCTCTAAAAGAGGCAACATTGTATGTAACAATCTTGTTTGGACAACCAAATCTGGACATGATGTCTTCAAGGAAACTTATGATCACCTTGTGCGAGGCACTCCTTGTAGGGATGGCTTCTATCCATTTGCTAAAATAGTTAATGGCGGTCAAAATCCACCTGTACTAGCCACTTGAGGCTAGGTGGATCTCTCCAATGAAGTCAAGACCCCACTGCTGAAAAGGTTTAGAAACCACTACAAGTTTCAAAGGAAAATATTTGAGCTACTGCTGTCCAAAAAAAAATTGACACTTGGTGCAAGCTCTAATCTTTGCACAAACATCAGTAAAAAGGCTGGGCCAGAAATACCCAGCTCTGAGGATCTTATAAGCTATGGTCCTCCAAAAATGATGTCCCCCACATGAGCTATTATGAAAATCAATCATTTATGTTTTGGCTTCTTGTGGGTACAAACATCTCAACTAAATTCTGAGAGGGTCCTTCGAGTACAAAACCTGATGAATGATACAATACTTGATTGCTTTGAGTTTCAAAGCTCTCACCTTGTTTTTATCCAAACCATCAGGAGGCCTTAAATTCTGTAGGAAGTATATGATGTCTTTATACCAGGTGCATCCTACTAAGTTGGGGCTGACATGAGAGTCTTCACCAGCCATCTCAATTTTTTGATTCTCTGAGTTCATATTCATGAAATTTACTTCCAATGCCTTGCAATTTGATTCAGCCAGTAACCAGGCTAAAACTTGGCCTTTCACCAATTTGGTGGGTTTTATTTCTAGGTCAAACTCTAAAATTTTGGCAATCCACTTGCTCCTTTTCCCATCTATATCAAGCTGGATCAATATCTCCTTTACTGAGGCCAAGGGAACATATGCAATAATCTTCGAGTGAAAAATATAGACCCTGAAAGCCTTGAGGGATTTCACCAAATCATAAGCCTTCTTATCCATGATATCATATCTCATTTATGCATCTCTCAGTTTTCTACTGAAAAAGGAAGTAGGTTGTTCCATCCCCTCTGAATTTCTCTGTAGAAAAAAAACAGCTAATGTATCTGATGAAGCAAAGGAAAAAATAAAAATTCCTGGGAATAGTCAGGACTAATGAGCACAGGTGCTTCAGTCAACGCCCTCTTGATTTGGTTGAAATAATTTCTGAACTCAATAGTCCATTTCACTTCATTCCCCTTTCTGAGCATGGTTGTAATGTATTTAACCAACTCAGCAAAATTATAAATGAATCTCCTCGAAAAATTGATTTTACCCAAGAAAGAATGAAACTATTTCCTGGTTCTAGGAAAAGAAAAGGATTGGATGGCCTCTACTCAGCTTGGATCAATTTTCACCCCTTCAGCTGACACAATATGCCCCAACAATTTTCCCTCTTGCATAGCAAATAACGATTTTTTAGGATTTAGAGAGAGACCAAACCTTATACATTTCAAGAATACTTTCTTTAGATGATGACAATGATCTTTATCAAACCTGGAGAACACTGTGATGTCATATAGATATATGACTATGAATTTTTCCTTCTCTCCAATGAAGGTGATGTCCATGGCTCGTTGGAAGGTCGCTTCTGCATTCATCAATCCAAAGGGAATTTTAGCATACATGAACGTGCCCCAAGGAGTCGTGAAATCCATCTTCTCTCTATCTTCAGGCAAGACAAAAATATCGTTGTACTTGGAGAAACCATCGACCATAGACATCTTGGATGAACCAGTCACTCTCTGCAAAATGTGCTCCATTTTCGGCAAAGGGTAATTATCCTTTTTAGAGCTTCTATTCAAATTTCTGAAATCGACACACAATCAGATTTGCCCATTCTTTTTCTTGTCAGGCATCAAATTATCCACCCACTCTGAAAATCTCAAGGGGATGATGATCTATGCATATAGTAGCGTTTTTACTTCCTTTTCCATAATCGGCAACAACATGGGGTTTATTTTTCTGAGCTTCTACATGAAAGGCTTGGCGTATTCTTTCAAAGGGATTTTGTGTTCAATAATGTTGGTGTCATATTTTCTCAAATCCTCGTATGTCCAAGAAAACACATCAACGAACTCCTTCAAAAGTGTGACATACTCAACATTTTTCTCCTCTGATAAGCTGCCAGACAATTTGACCCATTTGGGATCCTCCTCCGTCCCTAGATTGCATTCAATCACATCAACCTCTTCAGTTGATCCTTTAACTTTTACAACAACATCATTTATGTCAAACAATCTCTCCAAAGGGACAAGTCCCTTTAGAAAATGGTTTCTAGGCAAATGAAAAACATGATGGTTAGAAATCTTATTCATAAAAACATCAACATGAGGGATTTCTTCAGAATCATGATCCTGATCAATATGCATATCATAAAATTCATCCACAATCTCAAGGAACTTTTTTGTCTCAATATCATCCTCAAAGACCTTCCAATGTTTGACATTGTCAATAATAGAGGGTTTGTACATTATCTCCACCTCATACTTGAGTTTGGGGGGTAAAGGGACCTTCAAATTACTTGTCGAGACCACCAGTGAATCTACCACAAAGTTCTCCTCCCTTGGAATAAATGAAATATTAAAATCCAATAAGAAACTGTCAATCATATCCCACACCTCATTTCTATAGGCCCTTAACCTTGTGTGCTTAGCCTGGTACATATTTTTTATTTGATGAAAAATCAGCTCAACATATCCAAACACTGCTATCTCCTCAATTTTCACGTCCATGGCGGCTCTCAAACCGAAGACAAGAGCCTCATATTCTGCCACGTTGTTTGTTGTTTCAAATTCCAACTTGCAGGACATAGCTATAGTCTCTTAGGTAGGGGAAATGAAAACCACTCCAACATCGACACCTTCCCTAGAAGAGGCCCCATCAAAAAACATTTCCCAAATAGAGGTCTTGGTGGGAGGATCTTCACAAAAGGTAATAGGCTGCCCTCTTATTTCAATAGGTGGTTGAGGAAAATCAAAGAGCTACAATATGTTGGTTCCTAAATCAATATCGACTGAGAAAATGGGGTGGTTGATGGGATTGGCTTCATCACTGATAATGTAGGAAAGTTGTGATTCTCTATAAATCCTTCTATGTTCCCCTCCAAACACAGGGATGGTGGCATATGACCGATCCATATGCAAAGTTCCCTCTAGTATTTTTATCCATGATCTAGACAAGAGCATCCCAAACTTAGGAGGGACATTATCTACCACTATATCCATGATCACACTCATCATTGGCAATTGGAACAAGGAGACGACCAGGTGTTTAATAACCCCAAGGTATTTCACTTTCTTGGAATTGAACGAATACATGTAATGGTAGGTTTTTGTAACCTCCAACCCCAACTCATCCATGACAATTTTAGGCATAAGAAGGTGAGATGCTTCTGAATCCATCAAGCAATTGTGCAACACCTTATCATGAATATTCAGTGACGTATAGAAAGGGAGAGAGGAATCATCTCTATCCTCTACCAAAGGCCCTAGTATGACAATTGGATTTTCATATTTGAGGCTGACTGAGTCTGTTGGATGAGATGAAGGTTCGGGTTGCCACACTTTGGAGAGGCACCTTTTGAAGTCCTCATGCTTGATTAACTCTGACAGAGGCACATTGCTATAACCCTAAATTGCACCAGACATGCATACCTGTCATCAGGTCATCTTACTTGTTGTTTTTTCCAAGCCATCATTGAACAACTCTTCTAAAAAAACATTTTTTGTATATGTACATGCCCTCCACCACTACTACCTGTGTACACACACTTTCTGCACCATTACAGCCCGCATATACTCACAAAAAGTGAAAAAAATAAAAATTGCAAAGGGATACGGGTTTTCGAGTAATTACCTAACCATTTGACCACCCATAGCCGGTCACCCAACTGAATAAATATCTTTTTTGGCCTATAAAAGAAGGGGTCCCTTTCCAAGAAGAAGCATGAGAGAAAAGAAACTCTGACCATTTCAGTATTCCCCTTTGCCCCAATATTTTGCAACCACATTGTGAGTTTGAGCCAAAATTCATTTTTCCTCCACTGCAAACCCTTTCCATTTCCCTAGAGAGAACTGAAGAGGAGAAGAATACATGGAAGTAGTTGGTGCATGGTGAATATGATCCTAGGACCAAGTTTGAGGAGCAATTGCCAGTCTCATATTGTAAGCGACTTTGTGACATTAATATAAAGAAATACTTTTTGCGTCCCGCCAAATGATGTCTTCAATCTTTATGATTTATTTGTATTTTGGTTATGATATCTAACCCACTAATCCATATATAGAATGCGTGCTTGTAGTTTCTTGTTTGTATTTTGGTGAATGTAGGATCGCCTTGGGAGGTGATTTACAGTCGAGAAACAATTGAGCACAAAGGGATCGACACCAGACACAGAGTTAAAGGTAAGCTTACCGGATCACTATACTTTGTTTTCTATGTATGATTGTGGGGTAATGTCGGGATAGTTGTTACAAGTAGGAGACTTTAGGCAGTTAGCTCTGCCTGCACTTTATAACCCTAGTGTAGTCCATAGGGGGTTTTCCCACTATAGCAGAATTGGGGACTATACTGGGGAAACCTCTAGGGTTTTTTAGGGGATATTCTTTTTGGGTGTTTTAATTGGTTTAATTTGATTTTTCGAGTTTTTGTAAGTGTCTGAGTCTTTAAGGAATTCTCGTCTTCCATACCAGTATTCCCTGCCTTGAAAGCTTGATTGTTGTTTTTGTTTTTTAGAAATTTAAGAGGTGTACTCGACCTGTAGTCAGTCTACACACATACATACATGCCCTACCTTTAGACAACCTGCGTACATACGCAGGCTGTTGAACTGTCAGTAGCGTGCCTGTATTGAGAAAATCTTTTTTAAAGAAGAGGAAGTCATCCTCTTCCCTGTCAGAAGTCATACTTCTCAGGGGTTTTCCTGATTTGGTCCTAGTCTCTGTTATAACATTATGTAGCCTAGGAATGACCTCAATATAGCTTTTGTTTATCAAAGATTTCTCGTGTTTTCTTTATCAGGGTTTTTAGAAGAGTTTGTGAGTCTATTTTGATCTACCTATTTGGTATTGTCAGAGACTCCCTACGATCCACAGTGGGCCAGAAGTCATTTCTTGGTCTTGTCTTGTCTTCATTTTTCCCTTTTTTGCTTTAGAAGAAAAGAAAATAATTCATTTTCAAATTTCTTGTTTTGAAGCATAAAACAATAAAAAAAAGTTTTTTATTTCTTTGTTTGGTAAAAGTAGTTTAGGCTAATTGTTTTATTTATCAAGGAAAAAGAAAGTTTTTCTTAAGTTCTTTATTTGAATACTTAGGAAATTAAGTAGCTCGTAGTTGAGCGGAAATTTTGTTTTAGGTTTTTCTTTTCAAAGACCTGAGAAAACTAGTTACGAAAAGTTTGGTGAAAGAGTTTAATTTGACAAATCTTTATTTGTAAAGAAGAAGTAGTTTGTTTTCAGTTTCATTTTATGCTCTTCTCTTTTTTCTCTTAAATAACATCATTGGCTTCACTTTCGTTCCCTTTGAATTAAGACATCCACTAAAATTAACACTTAATTAAAAGTTATTAGACTTTGTGTTTGTAGGGTCCATCTATTTAGTCTAGGCTAGAGCCTTGATTTAGGATTGGAGAGGAAACTCTTCAAGGCTACAAAAAAAAACATAGGAGTTTGTGCTAGGGAGTACTTGAAAGTCCACTAACCGTGAAAGTTATCCAGGACCCCCCTCTAACACAGGGGCTATAAACAAGGTCGTGGGAGGAAAGGTAGCGGAGATAAGCCCTCCAAAGCTGGACCAAGCGTAGTGGGGAACACATATAGAGGGCTTATCTTGGGATTCCGTTGATCGCATTTTACATGGAGTTTCGTGGGTCTCAAATCCATTTGAGGTCCTCATTAATCTTACATAACACTTGCTTTCGATACCCTTGATAGGTTTTAGGCTTGATACCCTACTCATTGCAATCCAACCGACTGTCGATTGTACCTGCCTGGTGACTGTTTGTGCACTGTCAACCTAGTTTCCTTTATATTAGTGACTTACACGAGTGACTGCAGAGTTATACCATGGTACCTAGGGTAGAAATCGGGCCATGCTTTACAAAATTTACCCAGAAGGTGCTTCCATATTCGAGTTTCACTTGCACCGATAAGTTTCTCTAGTGTTGGCTGGTGTAACTGTTCTTCCAACTAGCTAGTGATCTGCTTGTCTTATCTCGTAGGAGATTTTTATAGTGTGTGCTGGTCTTTAATGTTAATAGAAATCCCTAGTGTGTCATTGATCTTCTCAGACCATGGAGGATTAGAAGCTCTGTCAATCGTGAAGGCTTCTTGGCCTGTCGCCAGTTAATCTGGAGCCACCCCGCCACCGCTAAGCTGAAACTATGCCCGACTCATCTCCGAGAAGAGAACATTTGATTCCATAGAAACCAACCATTTCTAAACTTGGATCAGAAGCTCTTGGTCCATATAACCCTCCAATCATTGATCTATCGGTTCCCATCGTCATACAGGTCAGCCCTTACGAGCGTCAGGTAGTGTCACAAGCAGCGATGGAGACAAATGGTGCTACTTCTTTAGGGAATCCTCAAGCTTCCTCTAAGACTGTCACTATAGGGGGTTTTCCGCTTCTTAACCAACTGTCATCAGTCCAGACCACTATGGTCTTGACCACCTCTACTTCGGGCAATGGTTCTATTTCGTCTATGACGATGATCACTACTCCTTTCACCCAGAGTGCGACATGCCCTCCATTATCATACGGGATACCTGGCTTTGATACAAACTCTGTCCTTTCCTACTCCACTCTATAGACTTTAGGTCTAGGGGTAGGGAGCTCAAACGCTCCTCTGCAAGGATCAATGGTGGGCACTTCAACTCCCTATAACTCTTTGCCTTATGGAGGGGGTCATATACCTCCTTCGTCCCCTTCGCTCAATGGTGCTCACCAACACTCTGTCGGGCTGAACGTAAGCTATAATTTGTTTGGAGCAGGTAGTCAAGGACTTCCTTCTTATAGAATGCTAGTAGGTTCAACGTCGTTCTCTATGTTCGACGCATTTGGTAACAACACATTCTTGTCAAATGCCATCTCAATCGGAGGAAACCCTGGTTATGGACAACCAAATCCTATGCAAGTTACTATTCCTACACAGGGGGAAAACTCAGGAATTCCTTCCTCATAAGGACCTTGGAATCCGTGGTAGGGATCAATTCACTCGTTAGGGATGCTGACCAGGGGAAACCCCGAGCAAGGCTCGGGATCTATGCCTGTCAGACCGGTAGGGGAAACCCTTCACAAAATCCTTGGAATGAAACGCAAGCCCAACCTTCCACGTCCTATTACAAGAGTCATCCGAAGATGTCTCAACAAGCACAAAACCCGTACATTGGTCATGACCATGGTTATTACCAGAACTATGGACAACAACCTAACTTTTCCTGACAACCTGGTGCCAGCCAAACTGTAGGCTCGGTTTTCCCTCGTTATAATAACAACCCAAATTACCGTTTCTGGAAACTTTGCACTTGCCAGAATTGACAAGGTTATTAAATGACCCCATCTATCACAATCTGCACTGGCCTCCTATGCCAACCAAGTTTCCTTTGGACACTCCAAAGTTCGAAGCTAAGCCTGATGAATATCCAGGTGATCATGTGACTACCTTCCATTTATGGTGCTCATCCAACTCATTGAGAGACGACTCCATCCAGTTGTGTTTGTTTCAACGCACTCTCATCGGGAATGCTGCAAAATGGTAGATCGAGATCGATCACTCAAGATACTCTACCTTTGGCGAATTGGCAATGGTTTTCTTAAACCATTTTCAATTACCTGTGAGATATGAGAATGGAGATGCCAAGAGAGTTTGATAAAAGTACCAGTCCCACCAACATTCCTACTTGAGTGGTTCCTTAAGTCTTTGGTACCTCAGTTATCCAAATATGTAGCAACGTTGGGGATATTTTAAGAAGAAGAAGAGATAATGAGAGCTCAACAACTAGAACTGATTTACTCTCAGTCTGGTTTACTTTACAAAGTTTTGCCAGATGCACCATGGTCGATATTTGACAAGACCAAATAGATATCTAGAACACATGCCGATGGTATTGTTGGTTCAGTGAAAATGAATCTCGTTGATTAGCTGTCAAATCAATTATAACAATTTTCAATACAATAGACAATGACCAACCAGACCATTGGTTCGGTTGCTCCCCCTACTCAAATGTCGAATGTACACAGTGTGCAATTGACAAACCTGAGGGCACCCAGAATCTTGACGGAAAGAATAAACAGTGAAAGAAGGGTAAAGGGGTATAAGAAGCCTACCAATAATGATGGTAGGGGAAACAAAGAAAATAATAAGTCGAAGTATCTATGTAATATTTGCACGAAAGACCATCCAACTCACCTATCCCATCAGCTTGCAGAGGCCTACAATTTATTGGCATAGTAGCAGCTTGCCGTGTTAACAAACCCATTTCCACATGGAAAATTTTTATCTCAAGCCTCTTTTACTGCGGAAGGTGGTAGTCAGGGACCCCATGCATCTTCGAGTAATCTTTGTACGTGAATGTGTATATTTTGAAAGGTAACATTGATATAGAAACTAGGACACACGACTATAGAATGCCAAACATCTCTGAGAAGGGTAAAGAAGACAAAAACCCACCTCTTCCTCTCTAGATTGAGAAGACGTTGGGAGAAACAAAGAAACACATCCCAAAAGGTGCGTTCGATAAATCTTCCCATAATCCAAACAAAAGGGTTGCCCAGAACTACTCTATGGTGGAGGATTTGTCTCAAAACCTTTGTGCAATGTCTGCTTTGGAGGTCCTCTAGAGCTGCCTTTCCTAGATAAAGGTTGTATTATCTACCTTACGATCTACTGAGACTTGTAATCCGGGAACTATCATGCTTGATATGACCGACTTAAAACCTCGTCTCCCTTACCACGTGCCATTTCAAATAGTAGTGGTTTACACAACGAAAACTTTTACTCGAAACATTTTCTGCACAGTGGTTGAGGAGGGTTCCTTGACATGCATGATGTCATTGGCATGTTGGAAGGCCATTGGCCAACCGGTTTTGTCTCCGTCACCTACTCTTTTTACCACTTTCGATGGTCATTCGTTCTAACCACATGGAATCATCCACTCTTTCCCTCTGCAGTTAGGGGGGAAGACCGTGTGCATCATGGTTGAAGTGGTCGATGCGTCTCTCGACTACAATATCTTGTTAGGAAGGAGTTGGACCTATGCTATGAAGGCAATGGTCACTATAGTTTTTTGGGTCTTGTTGTTTCCACATGAGGGTAAAATCGTGTCCATTGATCAATTGTCCTTCTCCCGTCCCGAACCTTCATTGGGGTCATCCATGGTCCTGATGATTGATAACACTCAACCCAACATCGTCAACATATGGGTTGGTTTATGCCCACCTTTGATGGGCAGTTTCAATTACCTGCCTCCTTCCAACAACGTCAATTTCATATTGGTTGTCCCTGACCAGCGTAAGGTTGAAATTTTTCATGTCTGGTCGTTTCGTACGACTTACTTTGATGATCCGTGGACTCTTTCTTCCCCATCAGCCATGATGGAAGGGACACAGAACCATGGCATGGCCATGCCTTTTTCTGCAACAGAGGTTGCGTACTCTATAGTCTAGCAAGATTCCATTGATCCCGATTCGAATTCCACACAGGAGTTAGATCCGATTCTCAAGCCTATTTGGGCTCAAGGTTCCCTCACCGATACTAATTCTTTAGACTTAGTATTCCCTCAAATGAGGCGATTATTGAGGAAATGACTAGTCCAGATAGATCTTGGGATGATCTCCATCACATATCTTATTTCCTCCCACAATTAAGAAGAATTGAAGTAGGTGAATTCACTCTAACTATGATTGGAGATAGGTCTTGTCCTATCAATCATTTGGCCATGGATGCATTTTATGCTGAAGGAAATATGACAACCATCACTAAAACGATACCTATTGATATCTCCAGAACCCCTAGTGTCGTGGAGAATGTCTCTATCGGAGCAGACTGCTCCACTGAGGAGATTTGAATATAAAAGGATTTATTTAAAGAATTTCGTGATGTGTTTGCCTGGTCTTATGAGGAAATTCCAGGCATAGATCCAAGGATCATCGAACATGAAATCATGACATATCCTGACGCTAAGCTGGTCTAGCAGAAGCTTCATCTGGTTAATCCTAAGAAAGCAACATCTATTAAGGTAGAAGTAGAAAAACTGCTTGAAGCTGGTTTCATCTACCCAATCCAATTGAATCAATGGGTGTCAAATCTCGTTCTAGTCAACAAAAAACATGGTACGAATCACATATGTATGGACTTTCATGATTTGAACAATGCCTATCCAAAAGATAATTTCCCCATGCCATTTATCAACCAGATTGTTGATGAATGCACAGGATGTGAGGTCTTTTCTTTCATGGATGGTTTTTCAGGATACAATCAGATACAGATCAAGCTCGAAGACCAACACAAAACCGCTCTCATTTGTCTATGGGGTACATTCTCTTATCAGAAGATGCCTTTTGGTCTAAAAAATGCTGGAGCTACTTTTCAGCAGGCCATGTCTTTTGCTTTCCATGATCTCAAACACATCAAGGCTTATCTAGATGATTTAGCATCACGATCCTGTAAGAGAGCTGATCATCCCACACACCTTCGACTTATCTTTGAGCGATGTCGCTACTACTAGATTTACTTGAATCCAAATAAATGTAGTTTTTACGTAACGTCGGGTCGTCTGCTAGGTTTCATAGTTTCAACAATAGGGATCATGGTCGTTCCTCTAAAGGTTGAGGTGATAGTTCAGTTTCCTCCCCCATACACAGTCCCTCAGCTTCAGAGTTTACAGGGAAAAGAGAACCTTTTATGCCGTTTCATCGCAAACTGTGCCGAGATCACATTTCATGCGTTTACTGAAGAAGGATGTTCCTTTTCATTGGGATGAAGTCACTCAACGCTCTTTCGAAGCATTGAAATGCGCCCTCACGTCTGCTCCTCTGCTTCAACCACCCAATTATAATAAATATTTCTTATTGTACTTGGCTATAGCAGAGTTGACCATCAATATGGTCTTGGTTCAGGAGGATGATTTGCTTGAAGAATACGTGATTTATTACCTGAGTCGAGGCATGGTTGGACCATAACTCAATTATTCACATGTTGAAAAACTTGCGTTGGCAGCAGTTCATGCTGTCCAATGGTTCCATCATTATATCTTGTTTAATAAGACCATCGTCATTGCCATTGTGAATCTGTTTCAATACATGTTGACACGATGTGTAATCGGTGGAAAGATCAGTAGATGAATAGTTATCCTCCAAGAATTTGACTTGGATTTTGTTTCAGCGAAATCCAAAAAGTCTTTGGTCTTCGCATAACTCATCTCAGAACTTCTAGTCGAATCACGTGATGTTATACCTGAGGAGTCATCTATTAAAGGATAATTTTTTTTTATTGCGTCTTTGGACCCATGGTATGGAGATATACTAGTCTATCTCCAAACTTTGAAGTGCCCCACCACTTCTCATGATGAGCGTCACTGTATATGCCATCAAGTCAAGAACTAACTCATACTCAAGGACACTTTGTATCATTGAGGGGTAGATAGCATCCTTCATCGGTGTCTCACTCATGAAGAAGTGGAAATCGTGTTGAACGATTCCCATACTAGTGCATGTGGCGATCATTTTTCTGGGTTGGAAACACCCTAAAATATTCTACGAGCCGGTTACTTTTGGCCAACATTAATCAAAGATTGTGTTGAATCGGTCAAGAAGTGCCACCTGTGTTAGATCTTCTCTTGGAAGATGAGGGCACACCCTGCTCCCATGTTTCCTGTCATCACAATTGGTCCCTTCACCAAATAGGGGATTGATTACACTACATGCAACCCCCCTTAATCAAGGGGGAACCGTTATATCATCGTAGCAGTAGACTACTTCACGAAGTGGGTCGAGGCTATTCCAACGTTTAAAGATGATGGAAAGACACCAAATCTCTTTTTGTTTAACCAGATAATAGCAAGGTTCAATGTCCCGAGAGAGATTGTCATTGACCATGGTAGTCACTTTTAGAATAAAATGATGTCTGAGTTAATTTCAAAGCTTGGGTTGAGGCAAGAACATTCGTCCCCTTACTACCCACAGGAAAATGGCTAGGTGGAAGCTGTGAATAAGTCCCTTAAGACTATTCTACATCAAACGATCAATTTGGCCAAGTCAAATTGGAATTTCATGTTGTACTTGGCATTATGGGCCTACCAAACGTCTGCTAAGACTACAACCGGTTTCTCACCTTTTCAACTCATTTACAGGCTGGAAGCAGTCTTACCTATAGAGTGCTAGATTCTGTCTCTAAAGTTGGCAGTATAGTTATTGCCAGACACTTCACTGCTTGAAGAGCGTTTATTATATCTTGAGAAACTTTGGGATGCAACATTGGCCAACGAGGCTCAAAAACAAAAATTCAAGTGTCAGTATGATCGGTTCATTCATCCTTGTATTTTCTCTGAAGGAGACCTTGTCTTGGTATATGACCAAGATAAGGATCCCCTGGGGGTAGGCAAGTTCAAACCCATGTGGTTCAAACCTTTCATCGTGAAGGAGGTTCTAAAGAAGGGCTCTTATCGTCTAGTGGACTTTGAGGGAAATACTTTGGTGAAGCCTAGAAATGGGCTCTACCTCAAGAATTATTACTCGTAGGTGGGTCACCTTGGGTGACTTCTTGTACATATGTATAGTTCTGATACATTTTATTTTTAGTTTTGTATTTTTGGTTTTATGGACATGTCATTTTTTATGTCATATTTTTCACTATGGAAGATGTCAAGTGAATCAGATCTGTTCGTTGGGTTTGCAGATGACTCTAGTTGGCATAGTCAGAGGCTTTCTTTCGCCGCTGGGGTGATTTTCACACCTCAGGGATAGTTGCTATTGTCAGGAGGTATTTTTTTAGGCAATGCCACAAACAATGTAGCCGAATACAATGCAATTTTAGAGTTTCTTCGTGACACTTTGTCACATGGTATCTCTCACCTCTGGGTCTACTTAGATGCTTAGCTGGTTGTGTCTCAGTTAAATAGGGTTTACTGCATTTATTATCGTACTCTACACGGACGGTTCCTTAGGGTACGTCTCTTAGAATGAATCTTTGATTACATTACGTATATCCATGTTCCTAGGAGATTGAATCAAATCACAGATACTCTAGCTAATCATGTATAAGATTGGCATATTGCACACATGTGATGCAGACACGCACTCGCAAGCACACCCGCTCACAGGATCTTCTCTTTCCCCTCATCCCAAAGAAATCTAAGGCTCTTCTATTTCCCTATCGAGAAATCTGCACCCACAACAAATCTTCGTGGGATCCCCCTTTCTTTACAAATCGGGAGATCGGACTTTGCGACTTCTCGAATCCAAAGGTCGAGTGTTTGGTTCTCGAATCCCTGAACCCCAACGCAAGTCAACGCTTACCCTTTCATCTCCTTATTGGGATTTCCCTTATCGCGATTTCGACACTCGCGATGTCGAGTAACTTGTTTTACCAACTCCCAATCTCCGATACGTCGAAACCCCAACGCGCTCGCGAGTTGACTTTTCAACAGTTTCACCCCATTGGTGTATCGGAGTTCGTAATATTGTGAATCCTTATGCTATTGTTTTAGGACTTCTCGCTGTGAAACCCCGATAAGGCATGCCACCTGTCCACTCGCCTGCTCCGCTGTGGCCCACACTATCCCTTTAGCCATCGGGATATCGTGTATTGCGATTTCGTGATTCCCGTTGCAATATTACAGAGTCTCAACCCACAAAACCCCGATATGTGAATCCACGAGTAGATTTGACGGTCCTTGTGACTCAGATCTACGGTTCTGCCCCTCCTGAGCTTCGAACCTCTTGAGAATACGTCGCTGTATCTCCCCTGTACCTTTGTGAGATCTAACGTCTCATAGAGCTTCGCGAAATATCCTTAGATAATTTTGTCCGCCCGTCCTCCTGATCAAATCTGCGAAATGACTATGTGTTCCTCCGCGGAACTCGTCTACTTGCGTGAAAACTTGTGACACTTCTTACAGACTTCCAGTCGTAGCTTCCCTGCTCTTCCCTTCAATGGATTTGAAGGCCTTACCCTTTTTGAGCTTTTCCATGACTTTCAAGTCCTTTCATAAAATACTCTTGCACGCACTCCTTGCGACAAACCTTCAACCACGTCTAAGTGTTGAAGTCCCTCGACTCTGTGCACACCTGCAGTAGCAGTCCTTCGATGTTCACTCAGGTTCACAATCCCGAGACTTCACTCGGCCTGCACACCCCTTGCATGGCCCAGTGCCCAACTACACTTTGGGTGAATGAGAACAACAGTTTAACTATCTGAGCTTCAGAGACGCAACCCCGAATTCTTGTCGATGCACTCCTTGCGGACACTTCAACTGCACTCCTTGCAGGAATTCTTACTCAGATAGAGAAACAATTGTAGCTCATTCTTTCTTCCTCTCAGACTTCAAACTCAAACATGAAATCATATACACAGCACATAGAGCAAATGTATAACAAGAAGAAAACATTCATGAGCATATCATTCAACATCAATACACAGAGAACAAACCACAAACCATGAATTTGAATCAACTCTTTCTATTAATCCAAATATCTATACATGGGTGTTCTTGCACAGTTCTTTGCATGCTCTTTCTCTTGTCCTGCTTCAATCTATGTTACAATACACAATGAGGGTGTCTATATCCCGTTTCCCTCTTGTGCTCTCAAAAGCTGTCTATTCTAGAATTAAATTCTATCTACCTGCATTAACTACTTTAAATGCCTTCTATCTACTAAGGACGAGAGCTAAAGGCTCAAGGTCTAATTACAATATACAAGTGTGCTTAATCTTAATGGCTCATTTAAGATTGTGCAACAACTTCAAGGTGTTTCAAAATTTGCGTTGGCACTTGTCCAACTGTCTAATTGTCTTAGCGCTGGCTCGCTTGATGTGGGAGATGCTCCTGCATCATACTCCCTCGATTGAAATTTTTGATGGGCTCCTGTCCATGAGCTCACGCACGGTCTGTCCATGCTTCTGTATCTCTGCTTCACTCTCCTAGCTGGTGTCTTCAGCTGGATGGTTTTTCCACTTGATCAGATACTCAAAGTATTGCTTTTGCCTGGTGCTCTTGCTTACTCTCCTGTCCAGTATGCACTCCATCTGTGGCTTCTCTGCAACTGGCATTTTCTTCGTCCACTGAACCACTGGCTACTCATCTCCAGTCTCTACTTCTCTAGCTCTATATGGGTACAAATATGAGACATTGAATATTGAAGAAATTCCCCAAATTTCCTCAAGACCCTACATGGTCCGGTTTTCTTCATTTTCAACTTATTATATGTTCCTCTTGGGAACCTTTCTCTCCTCAAATGTGCCAGAACCAGATCACCAACCTCGAACTGAAGTTGTCTCTTGTGCTGATCCTCTCTGTGCTTATACTCCTGGCTTGATTCTAGCAATCGCTGCTTCACCTGGCTATGAAGTTCTTTCATCGCCTCTGCGAAATCTTCTGCACTAGCGCTCCTAGTCGCAGTCTGTTCTGAATCCCTCAATTCAGAAATTCCTCTAGGCTACATGCCATAGAAAACATGGAATTGACTCTGCCCTGTGCTCTTGTTAACTGAGTCATTATAAGAAAACTCTGCGTGTGGTAATATGTTATCCCATTGGCCGTGGTGCTCTATCACCAAGCTTCTTAGCAAGTCTCCCAGACTTCTGTTCACTACCTCCATTTTTCCATCCATCTGAGGATGATAAGTTGAACTAAATGACAAGTTAGTTCCCAAATTTTTCCATAAGGCCCTCCAAAAATGCCCTATGAACTTCATGTCTCGATCTGAAACTATTCTCCTTGGCAACCCATGAAGTCGAATGACCTCTTTGAAAAATAGGTTCGCAATGTGAGTTGCATCACTGGACTTCTGACATTCAGTGAAGTGTGCTATCTTGGAAAATCTATCCACCACCACAAAGATTGAATCAACCCCTCTTTGTGTTCTTGGCAACCCCAATATGAAATCCATACTAACTGCATCCCACGGCCTTTCTGGTATGGGAAATGGTTGATAAAACTCCGCATTCTGCTTCCTTCCCTTTGAATGCTGGAAAATTCTGCATCTGTCTACGAATCTCTTGATGTCTTCTCGCATTCCTGGCCAAAAATATGATTCATTCAGCTTTGCGAATGTCTTGTCATGACCAAAGTGCCCTGCCAATCTTCCACTGTGTTTTTCCTTCAGCAGATTCTCCCTCACGGAGAATTTCGGAATACACAGTTGATTGCCCTTGAACAACAATCCTTCCTGGATCATGTACTCCATCCATTGGCTTCTATCCCTGAGAATTGGATTCTCAGTTGCTTCATATGCCTCCTTAAAATCTGGATCATCAGTGTACATGTCCTTGAGATCATCAAAACCCAGTGTTTTGACTTTGAACTCCTGCAACAACAAACACTTCCTGCTCAAAGAATTAACCACTTTGTTAGCAGTACCGGAAATATGTTTAATCACAAAAGTGAAATTCTGCATATACTCAACCCATTTGGCATGTTTCTGATTCAACTTTTCCTGCTGAGTCACAAACTGCAGTGCATGATTGTCACTGTATAAGACAAACTCTTTCAGAATCAAGTAATGCCTCCATTTCTTCAATGTCTGTATGATAGCATAAAACTCCTTATCATAAGTGGAGTATTTTACTTTTGCTTCATTCAGCTTCTCGCTGAAGTATGCTATCGGCCTGTCTTCTTGAATTAAGACTGCCCCTATTGCAAATCCACTTGCATCTCATTTCACCTGAAATGTTTTCTGGAAATCCAGCAACACCAAAACCGGTTGTTCCGTGATCTTCCTCTTCAACAGGTTGAAATTTTTCTCAGCATCTTCTGTCTAGTGAAAATATTTGTGCCTTTTCTTCACTGTATCCATCATTGCTGCACCAATTCCACTGAAATTTCTGATGATCTTCTGGTAGAAACTAGCCAATCCGTGAAAACTTCTCACTTCAAAAATATTTTTCGGTGATGGCCAATTATTGATCACTTCCACCTTATCTGGATCCATCCTCAAATCATTTGCCAAAATAATGAAACCCAAGTAAATGAGCTCTGTCTTCATAAATGAGGACTTCTTTATATTTATCAACAACTTCTCTTGCTGCAATCTCTACATCACTGTAGCCAAATGCTTCAGATGCTCTGCCACTGTCTTACTGTAAACCAGTATGTCATCCGAGTATACAATGACAAATTTTACGATCAAATCCCTCAGGACTTCGTTCATCAACCTCATGAAGGTACTCGGTGCATTCGTTAAGCCAAACGACATAACAAGCCATTCATATAACCCTTCGTTGGTTTTGAATTCGATCTTCCACTCGTCACCTTCTCTCATGCGGATTTGGTGATAACCGCTTTTCAAATCAATCTTTGAAAAATATTCCGCTCCAATCAAGCAATCCATCAAATCATCCATCCTTGGAAATGGAAATCTGTACTTGATGGTTATCTTGTTGATCGCCCTTGAGTCAGTACACATCCTCTAGCCTCCATCTTTCTTCGGACTGAGTACTGTTGGAACAACACATGGACTCAAGCTTTCCCTGACTAAACCATTGTCCAAAAAATCTTGGACTTGCCTCTTGACCTCCTCATTTTTCTTGCGGTGTCAACTTGTACAAGGATTTGTTTGGGAAACTGGCTCCTGGTATGAGATCAATATGATGGCTCACACTCCTGATCGGTGGCAACGAATGAGGTAATTCATCTACAACTATATTAGTGAACTCTTCCAACAGTTCTTGAACTTCTTCTGGCAAATCATCCACTCTTGTGCTAGTCAGAACAATCCTCAGTTTTCTAACCACAATGAACCATGGATCCTCCTTCTTATTAACCTCTATAAGAAGTTCCTTCCCACTCATGAGAAGTACAGTGTTGCTTACCTCCGGATTCACCTCTTTATCCTTGATTGGAAGAAACATGTGTGTCCTCCCATTCTTCTCTAGGGTGTATGTGTTCATTCTCCCATCATGAATCACATTCCTCTCATATTTCCATGGTCTACCCARCAATAGATGACAAACATCCATAGGAATGACATCACACAAGATCTTATCATTGTATCCTCCTATCTTGAACTCAACCAAGCATTGTTTAGTGACAGTTACCTGGTGTCCTTTCTGTAGCCATGAAAGTCTGTATGGGCTTGGATGATCAGTCGTGTCCAGCTCTAGTTTCTCTACCATCTCTATAGATACGAGATTATCCATGCTACAACTGTCTACGATGACCTTGCATACCCTGTCCTTGGTTTTGCAAGCAGTCCTAAAAAGTCTGTCCTTTGGACTGAACTCTCCACCTCTTTCTCGGGTGTCAAAAGGACTTTTCGCATCATCAATGATCTTCCACCTTCCGCATCTTCTGCCTCAACATCCCGCCTCTGTGCCTCGACGATTTGAGCTTCTCCAACGTCCTTCTTTTTATCTGGACACTCGTAAGACTTGTGCCCATTCTTTGCACATGTGAAGCATGTGATTACTCCACCTCTTCCTCTTCCTCTATCTCTAGTACGAGGAAAAGTGTTATTGTCAGCATAATCTCCTCTCTGCTCATTATGTTGTCTTCTCTATTCAACATATTGTTTCCCTCACTGTGAGGTTCCACCTCTCTCAGTTCGTTTTCATTTAGGCTTAGACCCAAACTTCCAATCCTCCTTGGGCTTCTGGAATTTATCCTGGGCAACCGATTTGCCTCTAGGCTGACTTCTGCCTCAGTCCTTCTGACTCTGCTTTCGGCTCAACTTCTCTTCCACTTTCAGAGCCATCTGATAAGCATATTCCACCGTTCAAATGGTTACCATGCTCATCTCATCCTGGATATTGTATCTCAGGCCATTCATATATTTGACAACTTTTTCATCATCGCTCTCCCAATGACCTTCCCTGATGTTCAATTTATAGAATTCCTCAGTGTATTCCTTCACTATCATCAGCTTCTGTCTCAGGTTCTGCATCCTCCTGAACAGAGAAATTTGATAGTCCCTAAGGATGAATTTCGCCTTCATTTTTGGGATCATTCGATCCCAGCTCTTGATCTTCTTCTTGCCCCTGTAGCGTCTATCAGCTTGTAGTTCATCCCACCACAATGCTGTATGTCCTTTCAAGCGTGTGACAGCATGCTTGACCTTTTTGTCTTCTTCGACATCTTCATAGTCGAAGTATGTGTCTAGAGCTCTAATCCAGTCTAGAAGCTCCTCTGCATTCAAGTTTCCCTCGTAAACTGGAATGTCCACTTTTGCTCTTGCACCCATCCTTGCAATAGCTTAGATCAAACACTCATTTGATGCATCTTCAGGTACAACTTCTTCTTCATGTTCAACCTCAGCTTCACTCTCGGAATCACTCAAATCCCCCGCACTAACTGTACGTCTTTGCATTGTTTCCATGTCTTCGAGTCTATCTCGTAGATCACACATTTGTCTCTCCATGAATGGATCTGTCATTTACCTGCCTCTTCTTCGTAGCATTTCCCTATCCTCTGGTGGATCGGGTGTCTGCATGTCCCTTCTCCTGGGTGGCATGGTGAATTCTATTCTTCTCTACTATAAAAAGAAAATAACCTTTCTGTGCTCTGATACCACTTGATGCAGACGCGCACTCGCAAGCATGCCCGCTCACATGATCCTCTCTTTCCCCTCGGATCGAAGAACTCTAAGGCTCTTCTATTTCCCTGTCGGGAAATCTGCACCCACAGAAAATCTTTGTGGGATCCCCCTTTCTTTACAAATTGGGAGATCGGACTTCGCGACTTCGTGAATCCAAAGGTTGAGTGTTCGGTTCTCAAATCCCCGAACCCCGATGCAAGTCAAAGCTGACCCTTTCCTCTCCTTATCGGGATTTCCCTTATCATGATTTCAGCACTCGTGATGTCGAGTAAATTGTTTTACCGACTCTCGGTCCCCGATACGTTGAAACCTTGACGCACTCGTGAGTTGACTTTTCAATGGTTTCAGCCCATTAGCGTTTCAGAGTTCGCAATATCGCGAATCCTGATGCTATTGTTTAGAGACTTCTCGCTGTGAAACCCCGATAAGGCACGCCACCTGTCCACTCGCCTACTTCGCTGTGGCCCACACTATCCCTTTAGCCATCGGGATATCGTGCATTGCGATTCCCGTTGCAATATTATGGAGTCTCAACCCACGAAACCCCGATATGCGAATCCACGAGTAGATCCGACGGTCCTTGTGACTCAGATCTATGGTTCTTCTCGTCCTGAGCTTCAAAAATCTTGAGAATACGTCTCTGTATCTCCCCTGCACCTTTGTGAGATCTAACGGCTCACGGAGCTTCGCAAAATCTCCTCAGAGAATTTCGTCCGTCCGTCCCTCCTGATGAAATCTGCGAAATGACTATGTGTTCCTCCGCAGAACTCATCTACCTGTGTGCAAACTTGCGATGCTTCTTACAGACTTCCAGTCACAACTTCCCTACACTTCCCTTCAATGGATTTGAAGGACTTACCCTTCTTGAGCTTTTCCATGACTTTCAAGTCCTTTCAGAAAAAAATCTTGCACGCACTCCTTGCGGCAAACCTTCAACCACGTCTAAGTGTTGAAGTCCCTCGACTCTGTGCACACCTACAGTAGCAGTCCTTCGATGTTCACTCAAGTTCACAATCCTGAGACTTCACTCAGCCTGTGCACCCCTTGCACGGCCCAGTTCCCAACTACACTTTGGGTGAATGAGAACAAAAGTTTAACTATCTGAGCTTCAGAGACGCAACCCTGAATTCTTGTCGACGCACTCCTTGCGGACACTTCAACTGCACTCCTTGCAGGAATTCTTACTCAGATAGAGAAACAATTCTAGCTCATTCTTTCTTCCTCTCAGACTTCAAACTCAAACATGAAATCATATACACAGCACATAAAGCAAATGTATAAAAAGAAGCAAACATTCATGAGCATATCATTCAGCATCAATACACAGAGAACAAACCACAAACCATGAATTTGAATCAACTCTTTCTATTAATCCAAATATTTGTACATGGGTGTTCTTGCATAGCTCTCTGCATGCTCTTACTCTTCTCCTTCTTCAATCTATGTTACAATACACAATGAGGGTGTCTATATCCCATTTCCCTCTTGCGCTCTCAAAAGTTGTCTATTCTAGAATTAAATTCTATCTACCTGCATTACCTACTTTAAATGCCTTCTATCTACTAAGGATGAGAGCTAAAGGCTCAAGGTCCGATTACAATATACAAGTGTGCTTCATCTTAATGGCTCATTTAAGATTGCGCAACAACTTCAAGGTGTTTCAAAATTTGCGCTGGCACTTGTCCAGCTATCCAATTGTCTCAGCATTGGCTCGCTTGATGTGGGAGATGCTCCTGCATCAACATGTAAGAAAAAGCACACACACACACACACATGTAAATACATTTGTAAATAAATGTAATCCATAAGACATAAAAATATCTAAATACACACACACACACACACACACACACACACACACACACACACACATATATATATCGAAAGTATCAGAGTACATAGGTGGGTGCAAGCACCTCAAAAATATATGTCTAGTAAGAGTCACGGGGCTTATACCCTAAAAAATATACAAAAGTGCCCTCGACACATAAGTAGTCCAGCCTAGCTAAGGGAAAGGCCTATTGGCCCGACTGTAGTGAACAACAACGTTTGAAAAATGACGAAAAAGTTGGACCCAGGTTCGTGGCACCCCAACTACATGAGGTTGCATCGATGGTGGAAGATCTTCTATCTCTGCCATAGGGACTGTGTGAGTGAGTGCAATGAGGTTCCTCTCCACCCGTCTCAAAAATCTCTTAGCCTCTCCAACTGGAGGTCCCCCTGCTGTTGGTCCACCAGACGTGGCTGGTCCTGCCTCTGGTCAAGGACATCACCTGGTCCTCGAGAAGTCTACTGGATGCACTGGTCCCACATCTGTACATAACAGATACATAGTTGTCAAATACTCTAATAAACATAAAAATGATATATATTAAAAGAAATAAAAATTAAATAACTTTGAAAAACAAACATACTTATCTCTCCTCGTTCTACTCTGAGAGGTATGGGCATATCAGGATCCATGGAGAATTTGATCCCGGCATAGGGGTAGTCCTCTATAATCAGAATCTGCCGAGACCACTAATCGAAAAATTTATCATCGAAGGACTCAATGGTCCTCCATCCCCCCTGTTGTGAAAACAACGCTGCCCATATGCACATTGCTGGGAGAGAGGCCACATGCCCTCGTACTGTCTCTCATAGACTGAGACTAGGTACCCTGTTGAAGAAAAAGGAACACAGAACAATCCCAAACCCAAAGTTTTGTTTCTCCGCGCACGACACTCTGTTAGCTATCTCTTCATGCAATCGAGCATGGTTGTGCTCTATTCAAAAACTTGTGCATTTAAGCACTGAACTGCATAATGCATGTGTTCTCAAGAGGCCTGATGTAAGGCCACAGATCCAGTGATATACCCAATAAGTAAAACTATCACTTTCAGTGATAGGTTTGAAATCTTGTGGATTGGCACCTAAGAACCCACTTTATTTGTGTCGGATTCGCAATGGAGTCCAATCAACTCCTCAATGTTGTGAGGCCTAGGAGGAAAAAAATGAAGGTTGACTGGTTCCCCTCTCCTTGAGAGGCCAGTTAGAAAATAAATATCCTCAGTTGTTGGAGTCAACGAATGTCCTTCGAGCATAAATGCCTCCACGTCAGGGTGCCAGTAATATACCAAGGTGTTCAACAACTTTGGTTGTGCCCGCATGAGTGGACACTGGAATAATTTCAACAAACCACATTGTGCTAATATGGCAAGAGCAACAGGGTCTTCTGAGACCAAAGAATCAATGTCTTCATGCTCCCTTTCTCTCCAATGAACATACATCCTGCAAAATGACATTTTCAAAGGGGAGTTAACTCTTGTTTTTTAATTTTTTCCATATGTTTAGGGGTGTACGTGAGCTATGTTGATAATAGTCGCGTATGCACGTGGGCTAGTTGTTTTCTACCCATGGTCATACACATGTTTTCCTTGGACAACCTGCGTACATGTAGGGCCACACCTTTTTAAGAGTGCACGCCCCCCCAAAAAACTAAAATGAACTAAAAGAGAAGTATTGAACTGCAAGAGGGGTTGTTTTATACTTACTTGGTCCAAGAAGAAGTTCGTTTCATCCACTGAAGCTCCCGAAATAAAATCTTTTGACAAAGGGGTGTTTTTGACTTTTGGTCAATTCTCAATTTACAATGGTGATAATGAGCTGCCAACTTCTATTTATAGATTTTTGGGCCCCTTTTTGTCATTTTTTGGACCCTTTTGTCGTTTTTTCTAGGTTAAAAATCATTTAGTATGGTTCTTGAGTTTCTTATGGGATGTTATGATACATGTTACTTTTGGTATTGAAAAACTTTTTGAGAGCTAGGTCATTTTTAAAGGTCCTTTGGTAAAAAGTTGTTTTTCCAACTTTTTTGCATCTAAGTCAGGTTTCCACCTCCACTTTCTACATCTTGTTGTCTTTTTCACTTTGCCATAGGATCGACCCCACCAAGTTGTGGCACAGAAACCCCATTTCTACTTTATAAGTGTCATAATTTAGTGGTAGAGCTTGCCTTTACATGGATGCCCTAGTTAGATCCTCATTGCTTTTGGCATCCTTGCCATCATTAATGACTATAGGCTCGAGAGTCCTTTTTAGTTTTTTTCCTGATTACGAGTTTTGAGGCTCATTTGCATTGATTCATCATCATTCTTGACCTCACCCTCAGGACTCCCAAACAAAGACGAGTCTTCTTTAAGCCCTTTTCAAACTCTTTAAACATGAAAATATTGTCAAGCGGTCTTGTTGCCCTTCACTCTCACCAAACTAAAATTTGAAGGCACATCTGTCCAGTGATAGTTTACCCCTTTTTCGGTCTGGACAATCAAATGTACGAACAAAGGTATACTCTATGAGCTTCGGTTCACTAGAATAGTATTCTCAGGTATAATTTTAACCCTTTTTTGGGCCTAAGGGACTCAATTTACGAAAAAGGAACCCCCCATGGAGTCCATAGTTAAGCTCTTTTTAGACTCCCTAAAATTGAAAAGATGGCCAAGTGACCTTGTTTCTTCACACTCATTAAATTGGTGCAGAAGAAAATCCCTTACGGAGTCCATAGTTAAGCTCTTTTTAGACTCCTTAAAACTGAAAAGATTGTCGAGCAATATTGTCTTTGTCACACTCATTACAATGGTTTTGAATAGACATCCTTTTGGTGCTAGTTTACCCCTTTTTCGAACCAACTAGACTACCTTTGAAAAAGGTACCCAGTAGAGTCTTCTTTTACTCTTTTTTCAGACTCTCTAAAAATGAAAAAATGTCGAGCTTACCTTCTCTGGGCTCATTAAAATTATATCGAAGTACTTTATCATTGTGTCTTATTAATCACATTTTCATTCCTATGTCTTTGTCCTAATTCCGAATCCATGTTTCTCTCTACTAAAACATATAAATCATGCCTTATATGCAAGCCTTGTAGAACTTTGCCTCTTGGTCTTGAAACCTTGACCCATGGAGGATTTTTCCCGAGTGTCATTTTCTTGCATATGTCTCCTTGCTCTAAGAATCAATGTGTTCCTTGTGCTTGGAACTAGTGTGTATGCGACACTGGTTCCTCCTTTGTATTGTAGCATTCTTTTATTCTTTTTCGAGATTTCCAAAATTATTGAAAAAGAAAAAAAAAATCAAATATACCCCAAAAAGAGGAAGGGAAAAGTATTTTCTTTTTGTTGGCAGCACAATGAGTCTCCCTTAGACAAAGCACATCCTTCCATTTGTTCATCAATCTCTGGGATTTAATATGAGCTTAAGAAGCTATTCTTGCTACATAGAGCTTTTTCCTCCTCCGTTTGGTTATCCTTCCAAACATATGGAGAGTTTGAGTTGCCTCCTGCATCATGAACTTATGTCAATGCCATGCTACCTGAGTCTCATCATTTGTCAATCTTTTATCCAAGGGAAGTTTTCCTAAACTTGAGTCGGTCCTTCTGCAATTTGTCTCTTGTCCTCATGCCTGGCCACCCCAAAAGACCAATCAAGTCTTTGATAGAAATCAATGAAGTTCTCTACCTGATCACTGAGATCCTCTTGTTTGTTCCCAACAAGCTGTCGAAGACCTCTGGGTAGTGAATTCATACATTGATATTACACTCCTACCCGAGTTTTGAATATCTTGAAGTTGTTGCTCGAGCTCTGAAGTCCTCATCTCCAACCATTGGGTGTCATTAACTTCTTAAATATGGATACTATACATGTATATATTTTGATTTTAAGATGTAGATCCATTGTGTATTGCTCCCAGATACACTTTATATAGTTATATGACATGGATCTGCAGTGTATTTGATTGGCATCCATGATTTTATGTCATCTCGAGCATGGGTATGCCCGCCTCGGTGAGAAAAATTATTATTTTGCAGATGGCACATCCTGAACTCTAGTCTCTGGGCTCACTTGCCTCGTACGTTGGTGAACATTTGTAATGTATTTCGGCCATTAGATTCTCTTCTAGACTCACACATTAGGGGGCATCTGTTATAACCCTAAATTGCACCAGACATGCATACCTAGCATCATGCCATCTTACTTGCTATTCTTGCCAAGCCATCATTGAACAACTCTTATAAAAAACCAGTTTTTGAAGATGTACGTGCCCTGCACCACTACTACCCACGTACACATGCTTGGTGCACCATTATAGCCCACGTGTACTCACAAAAAGTGAGAAAAATTAAAATTGCAAAGGGATATGGGTTTTTGGTTAATTAACTAACCATTTGACCACCCATAACCAGTCACCCAACCGAATAACTATATTTTTTGGCCTGTAAAAGAAGGTGTTGGGGTCCCTTTCCAAAAAGAAGCATGAGAGCAAAGAAACTTTTCCCATTTCAGTATTCCCCCTTTGCCCCAATATTTTACAACCACATTGTGAGTTTGAGCCATAATTCCTTTTTCCTCCATTGCAAAACCTTGCCATTTACCTAGAGAGAACTAAAGAGGAGAAGAATACGTGGAAGCAGTTGGTACATGGTGAAGAGGATTCCAAGACCAAGTTTGAGATTAATATAAAGAAATAATTTTTCTAACCCGTCAAATTATGTCTTTAATCTTTATGATTTATTTGTATTTTGGTTATGATATCTAACCCACTAATCCATATATAGAATGCATACTTGTAGTTTCTTGTTTGTATTTTGGTGAATGCAGGTTGGCTTTGGGAGCAGATCTGCAGTCGAGAAACAACTGAGTGCAAAGGGATCGACACTAGACGCAGAGTTTAAGGTAAGCTTACCGGATCCCTATACTTTGTTTTCTATGTATGATTGTGGGGTAATGTCTAGATAGTTGTTAAAAGTAGGAGACTTTAGACGGTTAGCTCTGCCTGCACTTTAGAACCCTAGTGTAGTCTGTAGGGGGTTTTCCTGCTATAGCACACATGGATCCTAATCTTTTGAATTTCATCGTTAAAGCTAAAAGGGAAGGGAGGCTTCTAAATCTCCTTCACTTTTGGGATAGGGATTTTACCCACTGGTGGGGGGTTTTGTGCCTCCTTTTCTTTACTATTGTCTGCCACATCTTTGGCAAGCTTCCCTATTCTAGTAGGCTGATCAAAAAATTCAAGTTTCCCTTCCTTCCTCTTTGACCTCATATTATATCTATTTGGATGGTTGTTGGCCCTTTCCTCTTTGCTCATCTCATTTAGCTTGCTATCCATGAGAGAATCCTCATATGCAGATTGGGTTAAATGAGGAAATGAGGAAGTGTCTCCAAGATAATGAATTTCAAGATCAACATCTTCTTCCTCTCCTTCTTCATCAGTAACAATGTTATTTTGGAGAGGAGCTTGAATTCTCTGATCGTCCATGTCCCTGTTTCTTTGATCTCTTTGGATGATCCGAGGAGAATTGTTTGGTCTCTTGAAACTACCCCTAATATCAACATTTTGGGGATTCCTATAGCTCTGCTTTCCTTCTAGTTCCCACCTTTCCATTTTAGCAAAAAGTGATTTTAATAGCTAAGTCACTTCATCCATTTGAAGGGGGGAAGCAAAGGAACCATAATTCGAAGCTTCAGACCTACCTTTTCTTCTGTCTCTATCATCCTTACTCCTAATCTTGTCAACTGCAAATATATTGGATTCTACTTCAAGGGATGCATCTTGCATATGAGACAAGGAGGTAGTTCTTCTTTCTCTCAACGGGAGACAAAACTTAGGGTCAAAAGCACTATCATAAGTAATCTTGGCAGAGGTTTCTGTAGGCTTAATTTCAATGGGAATCCTTTTATACATCTTATTAAATCTCTTTGAGAAAACTAAAACAAATTCCCCCTCTTCTCTCTTGAGTGCCCAAAATTTTGTAATATAATAAAGGAAATATTTTTTTATCCCGCAGTGTCTTAAGAATGAATCATCTAGAGCATTAATATTATCAATAGATCCAGGAGGCAAGTCCTTAAACCAAATCCTAGCATCACCATCAAGGCTTTGTACAAAAGCTCTCATCCACACATCTTCATTTTCGATGCCCTGACTCTATGCAAATCTATAAAAGGATGAAAGGTTCTATTTTTCAGTCATGTCTCCCTCCCCTATGAACTGGGGCATGTACTTAAGGTAGTCTGTGGCTGGGACAACATTCATAGGCTAATGTAAAACCAGAGGGGTCTATCTAGCAACCAATATCTCATCCATCATGTTCCTAGGAGGATTAGCACCTACCATTTGGATGTGAACTGGAGGAGAACTGGGAGGGTATGGAGTTGGGGCAGGTACAACTATAGTTGTGTTTCTGGGAGAAAGAGGAAATGACTGAGTGTTGGGGGGAAAAACTGCAGGGCTTGAGGAAACAAAGGTTTCCCCCTCTGTAAACGGAACAAATCTAATAGGGGGAGGAGTGGTAAAGCCCAGAGTGGGAAAGTTTTTTGAGGTCCTGGGTCTAAACCACTGTACTACTTCAAGGGAAACAAGAGTGCCAAATATTTCTCCTTCCAATCCGATACTAGGAGGGGAGAAATCAACAAGAAAACTTGCAAAATTTAAATTTATTGAAACTCCAGCAGACAGTATAATAGGAGAATTAGAAGAAGCTACTGGAGTTTTCAAATAAGGATCATGTAACTTACCAGAATCTCCTGCTACAACAGTCGCAATCCCCTCTTGAGGGGTTTTTCATTTTCTAATAATTTTCTCTGGGTCATCTTCAGGTGTCGCTAGAGGCAACTATGGAGTAGACCTCGTGTGCCTACCTTTCAGAGACACAACTGAAATAGTGGAGTTGCCATGTGCAAGTTGAAATCTTCAATGGTACTGATATCTGATGCACCTTTAGAATAAGAACTTCATTGTCATTCTATCCAAGGGAAATCTCTTCAACTCGTTCTCTAACAACGACACCAAGAATGTTAGCACTAAGAGTCACCCTCAGATTGCGGCAGGATAAGCCCAATACCCATCAGAGTGTTTGGTGGATGTTTGATTTATGTGAGTGGAGGTCAAATGGGGAAAACTCACTACATGAATGATTTCAACACAGAATTGGACAAGTAATGCACATGGAAGTGCGAGCCTCATTAAATTTGGTTAGTGATTTGAGTTTAAGTGTGTGTGGAGGGAAGAATTAGTGAGAAAGGTGAACAAGACTGCTGTGGGCATCCAGATTTCAAGCAGCTTGGTGAAAAAAAAATTAGGCTCAAGAGTTCTCTTGAACTCAAGCTTCAGACACTAAAATATGTTCAAACAACATAGTCACAACAACATAACGATCAAACCTACACCACAATGCAACTACAACAACTCAACTGGATCCTCCATGCTCGAGACATTTAGTGTAAGAGGGAATAAGACAACAAAGAATCTGACTAAAACTGGTCACGACACTACTGTAATCAAATCTACATTACAAAAACATCACAACCCTCAACTGGATCCTCCATGCCTGAGTGTTTTAGCATAGGTTTTACACAGAGATGGGAGAAACTAACTTCTATTAATGCGAAAGTCTCCAATTTGATACATAACCAGAGAACAACTTCGACATCCAAACATTACAAAATAGGGAGCTCTGCTCAACCAGTTGACGACCCTAACAAAATATCAAATTGAAACCTTTACACTCAGAACTGTCCACGATCACTAGGAGTGTGATCCGTCCATTGCATTCAAGGCCTTTTGTCTGTGATTTCTTCTATCAGACTGAGTGTGCATCCTTCTGTTAGACGCGAGCTCAGATCAACATGGGTTTGCAGGAAAATCTATCTGTAGGGGTACCACATGATGACATTTCAGTCTCCATGTCCAGACCTCCCATGCCTTCCATTTATGGAGTGAGATGAGGTTTCAACCACCAACTCTATTTTCATTAACTTCCTCCTCTCGGGATCAGGACAAGGATTAATGCTCAGGGAGATGTCATGCGTTTCTAGTGGTTCTTCGAGTCAACGTAGCACCTTGAAACCTTGACGGTCTCATTTTGCAACTAACAAAAGCATCCTCAGGCTTTGGTGAATGTCTTGTGAAACCTGCAAACCTTTCCTTCACGCTCCAAATCTTCTAGCGCCAACTTATTTTCCATTGCCCCTTTCCTGCATGCAACCTCGGGCCATGACCCAACGCTTATCTTCAAAGGAATTTTTGGATTTAGATTTTCGGGGATTTTCACAACACTAGACTATAGATTTCCCGATGGCCAATTTGACAAAATTGCCTTACTTAGATAGACGATCGGATCTTCTTTTCATTCAACAAATACTATTTCTTCCTCGGAACTCCACCTCGACCGACTCCATGCGATGGGGGCCAACCTTTCTTCCTGGACCCACTTTCCACATGACCTCGGGCTTTGACCCTGGGTCCAACTCTTGAGTGCCTCGTGACTTCATGCTTCACGAAACTTGCCCATTTCTCCCTGCAAATCCTCTGATTTGCGAAATTGCGAATCTGTTGATCTGTCACAACGTGCCCCTCTGGGTCAGACGGTCCAGATCTACTTCGCATTTCTCACTTCGTGTTGTTTTCCTTTGCCTCATTTCAAAACTCCCGAATCTCATTCCTGCGAACCCTTAGATCGCTTTCCACCTGTCCCCTTAAGACCTACGGTCCATATTTATCTCGCACATTGGTCATCGGGAGTTTTATGCATTTCTCACTACAAATATCCCAAGGTGACTTTCTCCACAATTTGGATCTGGTGCCACATGTCCCTTTGATCGATGGCTCATGCTCACTTCGGGCTCTCGGGACTTCAGACATTTGGACAAATGAATCTTACAATTCTTTGGAGTCTCGATTTTTGCAATAATTTCCCACCATTGATCTCTCCCAATGAGATCCGATGGTCGAGACTTAAACTTTTCTCGATCTTTGACCTCATGATTTTTCTCTAGCGCTATACTTTGCACCACTTTAATATTTCAAACTCCCGCGAGACACTAATCTGAACTCTTCATGGAAATACCACCACCAAAAGTTGAACTTGCCTGCTTACTTGATTTGAGACCACCACAGACCTCTTTGAGTGTTGATTTTTGTGCCCATGGCTGCGACCTGTGTAAACAAGGATTTGGATAACTTTGACGACTTGGACGACTTTTTGTGGATTGGGGAAAATAGAAAGACTAGTGACTGAAACGAAAGGGGATGAGTGTTCATCCTTGGGAAAAAACAGAATGGCTTCGAGCTAAAACTTCTTTCAGGTAAGACACCAAGAGAAACCAGGTTGCTTAAAACAAAAGGGGGCAAACCAAAAATGGATTTTAACAGTCGAAAGGGAAAAAATTTAAGACTTGGCCTTCGAAAAGGAGAGAGAGATAGGGCAAGGATATAGGCCAGAGTATTGACAAAACACACACACAACTGTTGACAACTATTTGTGATAACACACCAAGTTCCATTTTGTAATATACAAGGCAGTTTAATATAGAGAGTTAATAAGTGGACTTATGACTAAGGTATTACAAACAACAAAGTTATTTTATCCCAATAAAATAATTAACATAATTTTGTGTAAAACAAAGAAAATCTATGTGTTATCTTTACAAAGAACTTGCTCCCTAAAAAACCCTGAATTTTTTTTAAAAAACGAACCCCCTAAAAAACACTGAAAAAAAATTTCTCCCTAATTAACCCACTCCATAATTTAAACCATTCACATGATCGATGTAAATATCCACATGCTCGCCATTATATTTAAATCCAAAGGACAAATACCTACAATTAAAGATAATTTTATTAACAAATTTAGTGTTAATATGATTATGTCAGTACGACATTTGGTCAAGCTTTTGACCAAGCCATTGGCAGGTGTTATCCCACTGGTATCCCGCTGGCACAGAGGAAAATTCAACACTGGGATATACCAGTAAGATCTGTAGCTTTTAACTAGGACTATTTAATATTTGGGTCGTTCACATTTAAAAGTATTTTTGCAATTCTTGGTGTGAGACGATGTAAAGCGGTATATTGAATAATCTGCTTCCTTTTTAACGTAATCTTCCCCAATATTTTAACCACATCCATCGCAGGCTTCATTTTTCGACTTTCATGTGTACCTATTCTTATAACTCTCCGTATTTCAGTGTGAAATTCTCAAGCATAAGCACGTATCGACCCTCAAGCATAGTAACCTTTGATACAGAATGATTTTGGGAAGCCATATTAGAATAAACAGATAAATTAAGAGAGAGAAAAGATACCTTTCTCCAAGGATAGCACATCAAACATAAAGCCCCAAAACCAGAAACCAAGAGCATTACCAAACTGCAGTAGTTGCACTGCACTCCTCTAGACTTGCGCACTACTTTCTTGAGTGTGAATGTGTTACCAAATGAGCTCAAGCGCCTTCTATTTATACTAATCTCGCTAGGTGAACAAGTGTATTTTCAAGCAGGGTGGACTTGTCCTTTTCTGCATATAATACTTCAATATTACTTATTCTGCTGAGCCGACTTATCTTCCAGGTTTTTCACACATCTGTTTAGATTTTCTCTTGCTTCCGAAATATTCTATTCTAGTCAAAGGTTTATCCATGGAGGTTAATACCTCCCACAACTACCAAATCATCAACAAATAATATCGTCAAAATGTTGTTTTCCATGAAGATTATTGTCATTTTCCCCAAGGTTTTTTGTCTCATGCTCTCACACAGAAAGGAGTTGTTAGTTTGGAAGAGGGACACTGGCTAGAGAAGAGTTGTCGCTTGGGATTTGCATGGCATATTTACAGGATTGGGATTCACTCTCCGCTTGGGATTCATGTGGCCGATTTATAGGCTTGGGATTGGCTCTCTAAACCCATTTAATTCCCTTTGTTTGATGCTTCGTCGATCTTGCTCAAGAATAGTTTGTGAAATTTGGAGTTTATTTGAATGTTTGATCGAAATTTGAGAGGTGGTTTAAAAATTTAACCTTGGAGCCTTGGAGTTATATCATTAGTTTTTCGAAAAACATTGTGGCTGAATTTTGTGAATTAAACAAATGCCTAGTTCTTAGTCAATCCAAGCACCAACTTTAGTTGGTTCCAATTATGATTTTTTGAGTGAGAAAGTGAAAGCCATTTTGCAAGGTCATGGATGTTGTGATTTTGTTGAAGCAGGGTTCATAGAACCTGATGCAAATGATATTGCAATTATGAATGCTGCCCAAATAAACAAATTAGAAGAACTTAAGAAAAAAGAAGGAAAAGCCAAATAATGTATCTTAGTTTCATTAGATGATTCTATATTTCCTAAATTTATTGGTGCCAAGACTTCTAAAGAAGCATGAGATATTCTTAAGTTGGCTAATAAGGGTAATGACAAAGTGAAAACTTTGAGACTTCAAACCCTTAGAACTCAATTTGAAACCATCAAGATGAGTGAATCATAAAGTGTTGATCAATTTATGACTAAAGTTATGGGTATTGTGAATCAACTTAGGATTAATGGCGAAAAAGAACTGACAGACCAAAGAGTTGTTGAAAAAGTTCTTAGAAGTTTACCTAAGAAATTTGACACCTTAGAGATCACAAGACAGTTGAAACCAACATAGCTCAACCCTGACTGCATGGAAGAAGAATCCACTGATCAGTGGATACACAGGTTGAGGGAACTCACTAGAAGAGGATCCAAGTTTATCGAGTTGTCAAGGAAGGGAAGCTCCTGCACCAAGGAAAATGGCTCACCCAACGCCAAATTCAGTAGAAATTTTCTTACTTGATGGGGGCACTTAATGCAATGGAGAGAATTGCTTCCTAAGGGGGGAGGAATGATCCAGTTGGATATTGGTGGCCACCCACCTATTCCAACTACCTCCTTTTGACATTTTTAGTTCAACATGTTCTTCTATAATTCTTTGTAATTGTGGGTTCTACACTTGCGGGGTTGTCTAAATCCCTACACTGCTTCTAGATGGAGATTCATGGCCACCCACCTAATCCAACTGACTTATTTTGGAAGTTTTCATGTCAATACACCTTTTTGTACTTCCATGGCTGTTTTGGGGTCCTAAACAATGTTTTTTTTTTTTTGCTTGCCATAGTCAAATTGTAGACAAAGTCGGATTTTGATAAAATAATGTGTAGTTATCAAAAATACCTTTCCAATGGGCTATCACATGCCTAAAATGGAGGTCGTATGCAAAAGTTACGACCCCGAGAAGTTGAGGTACCAACTTACCCATCAAGGCCCACATAACTTTTGGTGTTTCATCTCCTAGGGTTAGGTTTTCAGATGTCTATGGTTTTGTAATTTATGACTGGTGTTAAAAATGCCTCTAGATCCTCATTGTAATCATTCTGCTCAGACGGATACACATAGCAACGACATCTCTTCTTAGAGATAACTACCACCATTCAAGCAAGTTGTTTTCAGTTTTGTAGTTTTAGAGTTTCGTCTTATTTTATTTATTCAATAGAAGTTATTATTCACTGGATATCTATTGTTTTTCTCTGTATCTTTGTGTTTATTGTATTCAATCTGTTATTTATTTCGTTCCTCTCATCAATCCGGATCACCCTACCCATAAATCTAGGTAATGAGAACCATTCATTTCTTATGGATTTAACACTTAACAATCTTTTCCACCATAAGAGCCTCATTAATGGTAACACAAGTATTTATTATCACTTAAAAAAAAATCATACATTCATACACATAAAATTCATACACTTTGAAATTCAAACACTTTAAAATTCATACATTCATAAACATAAAATTCAGAAACAATGAGATGAACATAAAAAATGTGCCATGATATATATATATATATATATATATATATATATATATATATATATATATATATATATATATTCAACATTGTCTAAATTATAAAAATTTTACAAAATGGCACCTCGTGGCCCATATACAAAATGAAAACAAGTGCCCTAACATGGAAAACAACCATATGGTGGCCTATATACATAATGGAAGTAATTGGTCAATCATTGACCACTACCAACCTCAAGAGCATCCTGAAAATCTATCTTTTTTCTCTTGCTAGAGGAAGCACCTGAAATAGTTCTGGGTCTAGGCGTGCTTTGTCACTTCAGAGACTGCACAAAGAAAAAATATTGTTATAATTTTTTTCCTGAATCAATTAAAAGACATGCAGAATGATACTTTGTGGTTTAAACTAAGACAACTAACTGCATATGCTATTGATAATTGTGAGTGTGTTACCCTCCTCTGCAACCTCAATATCTTAGCGATGACACCCTATGTCAGTTATAAGGATCAAATACATAAAATTAAACAAATATGCGTAAAATCAAATTCATGATACATAAAAAAATATCATCGACACATTTTCTCATTGTGAATATCTAATGCCTCGATGGAGAGTCACTGAGAAATGGAGTGCTTGGTTGTACAACCTGCTCCGAGGAAACCTCTACTGTGACAACCTTGGTGGATGGAGTCGATGGAAATGGTTGTGGGGGTGGGTGGCATATGGGTGCATCCACTGTGGATCGATGCGATGGAAGAGGTGGTGCGGATGGCTGGCATGCAGGTGAATCCACTGGTGATGCATGGAAAAAGACAGATGTTGTGGGTGGGCAACAATGGACCCCCACAGGCTGTAGAAGTGATGAGAAATCCCTTGGCTTAGAGTAAGCTAACCTATAATTAGATCTCAGGTGCCCAGGGAGTACATTAGTACTATAACTAGTGAATATGTCCACAACTTGCATACATATTAATAATATCGAACTATTAGTACCAACTAGTAAAATTCAAAAAACATAAAAAAAAAAAAACAAATTTGAGATTTAAACAATATTTAACTCTACACATGATATTTGTGATGTAGGTGACTTTTCCATTGCAGATGGACATTCCCCAACATTGCTTGCTCCCACATCCCGTAGAAACACAAGAACATTAAAAAATTGAGGGTGCCATAAAATAAATAAATGACTATGGGGAATTTATCAAATGTGACACATACCTATGTATGGGATACGCCCAATGAGTAGGCTTTCTCTACTTCTGCATCAATGGTCGAGATAGACACTGATGCATCCATGGGCGTAGAGGGTCTGCCACATGGACACAACAACTACAAAACAACATACAATAAAATATTGATATAAATACACATAATACAAAACAAATATATAATAATTAAGAACATAGTGATGGTTAAGATACTAACCTCCTCCATGAAGCTATGTTGTCCATTGGTCTCCATAGGCCCATAGTAGGTATTCCCATAGCTTGAGCATCTGTGAGGTTCACATGGACGACTGCTATGTCTAGATGCCCTCTCCTCACTAAACTCTATTGAGCGAGGTGAATCTCCAACCCCTCTATCAATGCCATCGATAGTCAACTCCTGCTGAGATAGTGCAACAAACATGCCATGTTGCACTAGGCTACATGTCAATGTTGAAATATCTCGTTGTACCTGCTCCATGATATTTGCAACAGGAGGATGTTGGGCAAGGGGGTCAAGCCTTCGCCTGGGGGGACAAGGACCTAACATGGGATCACACCTGGCATGCTCTCACTCATGTGTGGACCCTTGACCCACCCCTTGAAACTCACCCATGTCAAAGTAGTTGACATGGTGACCCTAAATAAATTCCGCCCATAATTTTCTCAAAAAATATAAGGGCACCTCCATGTTATTGTAGGAAGGTTTATCAAAAACAATATACCGTCTATCCATCTAGTTTTAACTAATTTGTGGATGGATACACCGATCAATACAAATTCATTTTTTGGTCAAATGTAATTCTTGTCCATTTCGAGAATCCCTAAAAATAGACAATAGTTCTTGTTTTGAAATATCCAAGTCTCTCACATGGTTTCTATCCAATCCAGTGTTGTAGTACTCAAACATTCTTGCCCTATACTTAGAAATAAAAGCCAATTCCCCTTGGGCACCTACAATGGACTTCACAATGATGCCCAAAGAAGTATCCAAGGACACTCTGCTTGGTTATCTGGTGCCCCTTAACTGATTTACAAGTGTTCTTAATGTATCCAACCCCTCATCAATGTCAGTGTTTAGATTGGGTGGTTGTGGTGGGTTGGGGTTTTTCTCTCCTTGGTCTACTGGTGGGCAATTTACATTGTGACCGAGTTCAATTTTGTAATATGTGATGTAGTTTAATAATGCGATTTAAAAATTGGACTTATGACTAAGCTATTGCAAACAACAATCTTATTTTATCTCAACAATATCATTAACATAATTTTGTGTAAAACAAAGAAAAACTATATGTTATCTTTACATTGAACTTGAAAAAAACCTATACAAGATTGGTGAGTTGTTGTGAGATTTACATTCAAGTATTAATTATGTGTAGTGAACCTTGCTAATTAGTTTTCAATGTCATTTGGATTTACATCCATAACCTATGACTAATTTTTTATTTTTTTTTTGCAAAACCAAGAAAGGAAATGACAAAAAATCAACCATACCTTTCTTGTGATGGACATGGTGGCAAGATCATGGGCTTTTCTCCTTTACTTGTCCTTTTTTTCTTTCTCAATGAAGGAAATTCGCGAGGTGCGGTGTGCAAATGAGCAGAAAACACGCCAATGGTCCTTAAAAAAATATCACAGCAAGACTACGTGCATGTCCTATTAAGAACGCACACACGTTCCTGTTAGTAACACACACTTTCCTAGGAACACACATGCGTTATAAGAATGTGTGCACGTTCCTGCCGACGAACCTACGTGGCAAGCTTGTTGGAGGTTCGGATGTTGCCAAACCTATAGAATTAGGAATGCATGCGTATTCCTGAGAACGTGCACGCGTTCCTGCAAGTGCGCATTCGTGTGTTGACCCACTTGCCACTTTTTCAGCCACCAACTTTGTGCATTCATCCATTTACACAAACAACTAGGTAGAAATTGATTGACAATTTCAATATTCTTATTAATAAATTGACATACATATAAAATATATGACATAGCGAAAGATGTATTTCAAAATCCATCTTAAAATTTGATGTCAATATATTTTTTTCATTGTTTGTGTTCTTAATATGTAAATTTTATCCTTTCTAATTTGATATGATTATATCAAATTTATTGATGAAATCTTTAAGATAATGTTAATTCCACCTATTATCTAGTATATCATTTGCTTAAATTTACACTTTATTTGAAGGAGTAGTGGTACAAATCTTTAAAAAAATTATTTTAATTTACATGTCAAACAATATGGAGATGCTGGATGCTACTTCTCTACTATCCTCCTCTCTAATTTGATTATATCGAATTCATTAATGAAATATTTAAGATAACGTTAATTCCACGTATTAGCTTATAGATAATTTGCCTAAATTTACAATATATTTAGAGGAGTAGTGGTACAAATCTTTAAAGGAATTATTTTGACTTACATGTCAAATAATATGGACATGCTAAGTGCTTTATCTAGCACCTACTTCTCGACTATCCTCTGGAGACAAAACTTATGCGTGAATTGTATCTTCAAAATCAAAAGTCACTAAGTGGAACAGGGGATGTTACTTTGAGAACATTTATCTTCATCTTATAAAATGAGATTCAAAGGGTTGAAGAATTGTAGGTTTATGGGAAGGAGTTGAGGGTTAAGTTGCATGTTTGAGTTAAATATCATTTTGAAGAATTTTTTATAAAGAATTATAGATAAGTTATAATGTTCAAATTTAAGAATAATAATGGTAATAGACACAAATGATTGAGAAATTTAAAACTTAATATAAAGAATTACAGACAAGTTATAATGCTTAAATTTAAGAATAATAATGGTAATAGACACAAATGATTGAGAAATTTAAGACTTGTTGATAGCACAATTGAAAAATATTTGCAACATTCTTAAACGAGATGGGATGAGCTAATACTTGAATTGAAGAGAAACGAGCTTCATTCTTTACCAAATATAAAAGGAAGCCCAAGTGAAAAATATTTGCAAAGTTCTTAAACGAGATGGGATGAGCTAATAGGTGAATTGAAGAGAAACGAGTTTCATTCTTTATCAAATATAAAGGGAATATTATATAGGGATCAACTCTATACTAATTTTGTCAAGGAATAAATTAGCTAGCTATTATATAGGGTTCAACTCTACACTAATTTCGTTAAAGGATAAATTAGCTATTATATAGTGTTCAACTTTACACTAATTTTGTTAAAGGATAAACTAGCTTGTTAAGAAATAAACTAACTATTATATAGAGTTTAACTCTACACTAATTTTGTTAAAGGATAAACTAGCTATTATATAGTGCTCAAGTTTACACTAATTTTGTTAAAGGATAAACTAGATTGTCAAGGAATAAACTAGTTATTATATAGGACTCAACTCTACACTAATTTTGTTAAAGGATAAACTAGCTATTATATAGTGTTCAACTTTACACTAATTTTGTTAAAAGATAAACTAACTAGTGTTTAAGTTCAGCATTTTTTTTTCTATAATATCCAATTCTAAAATGGATAAACAAAGTAATAGTGGACACAAACATTGAACATGAATAGTGGTAATATACATAGAAAAAGTTGTATGGTATGGTGAGAACAATACACACCCTATCTTTTAATTGGGGTGATGATGAACCTCATAATTATATATATATATATATATATATATATATATATATATATATATATATATATATATATATATATATATNAATATTTACTAACTCTTAAACATTCATTTGTAATTTGAATATTTCTTATGCCATTTTATTATAATCATTTTTCAACTCTACACTAATTTTGTCAAAAGATAAACTAGCTAATACTTAAGTTAACATTTTTTTCTATAATACCCATTTTTAAAATATTTCCAAAATGGATAAGCAAAGTAATAGTGGACACAAACATTGAGCATGAATAGTGGTAATATACATAGAGAAAGTTGAGTTGTATGGTATCATGAGAAAAATACATATACCCTATCTTTTAGTTGTGGTGATGATGAACCTCATAATTTTATATATATTTTTAATATTTACTGTCTCATATATATATATATATATATATATATATATATATATATATATATTTATATTTATATATATTTAATATTTAATATTTATTAATATTTTTAATAAATACATATACTCTATCTTTTAGTTGTGGTGATTATTAACCTCATAATTATATATATATATATATTTTTAATATTTACCTAATTATAATTCTTAAACATCCAATTTGTAATCTGAATATTTGAATATTTCTTATGTCATTTTATTATAGTCATTTTTGTAACCTGAATATTTCTTACGCTGTTTTAAGATAGTCATTTTGGTTTTATCTAATAATTTCTTGCAATTCAATGTGCTGGACAGGACAGTTTTCATGGAGAGTTTGAAAAAATGATTTTAGTTGTACATTATTATTATATATTAAAGTGCAAAAAAGTTCTTCATGTTTATCATTTTTCTACATGATTTTCCATTTTTCTACAGGACAGCGATGGAATTTTCTCCAAGTTGTTTGTTGCAGAATTCTTCTAACCAAGGCTATAAAATTCTTTTGAATTGTGATCTCCATAATTTTAGCAGATGATTCATCTGCCATCCATCTGCTCGAGTTTGAATAATGACTAGCATGTAATATTAACATATTTGCAGATCCGATCTTGGTTGAACAAGGAAATAAGTTAATTACCCAATACTTAGAAATATGTGGAAATCTACCACTTAATCACCAAGTAGTTATTTCAGATGAACAGATTTTATATCCACAAAATGATGTAGCAGCACATCAAGGTTTTGGAAGCTAGGCTAATAACCCTCAAGCATTATAAAAAATTTCATTCAAGACCAGAAAAAATCCTTATTCCATATTTATTCATATTTATGTCTGTGCTGAAACTCAATCACTCAAACTCCATATTTATGTCTGTGCTGAAACTCAATCAGTCAAACTATAAGCTTGAACGCATAAATTAATCGTTAATCTTCGCTCGACGCACCTGTCCGCATGCAAAAAGCAAAACGGCCAAATTTTGAATGCAAAGAATTAAAAAAAAGAAAGTTCAAAGGTTTTGAAATCGAAATAGAGACTGCAGCATCCTGTTGTCACATGGCTGCATTTAGTATTTTGGAGATTACCAAGTCAGATCGCACGCCCTCCCTTCAACTTGTCGCGTTTACGCCACTCAAATAATACCTCTCTGTCTGTCAACAATTACTTTCCAATTCGTCCGGATTGAGGAGATCCATCGTTTAAATCTGGTTAATTAATTATAACAAAATTAAGCGTCTTTGCATAATTTAAGGAGTAAGCTAATTCGGGAGTAATTTTTCTTTTCGAGTTTTGCTTTTCAGGTCAAAAAAATGGATTTGAATTTAGTCAAATTTTCAAAGGTAGTCTGAGTTTTGTATAGATCAAAGTTCCATGTATTTTAGAACCTTACCTCAAGAATTTTGACTCATTTTAAACCAATTCAGATGTTCAAAAAATAGATTAGAATTCTGGATTGACCAAAAATTTAAAAACAAACCCCTAAAAAACACTGGAAAAAAATTGCTCCCTAATTAACCCACTCCATAATTTAAACCATTCACATGATAGATGTAAATATCCACATTCGGGCCATTATATTTAAATCCAAAGGACAAATACCTGCAATTAAAGATAATTTTATTA
>ML786754.1:632792-706729 GCA_009831015.1 Picea engelmannii | reverse complement strand
ACGAATCTAGGGATCATTTCGAAGAAAGAAAGGATTAACCCTCTATTATAGTTGCAGAAGACCAGGACATCTTGCTAAGGAATGCCCTGGCAGAAGACCTAGTTGTCTCTGTTGTAAGGCTATGGACCATGAAGTGTTGGATTTCCCTAGAATGATCGCTAATCTTGAAGGAACGAACTTGAGTCAAGAAAACCGCAAGGCATATCCAGAAAAGGCAGAACCCCAACAAGAATCAGAGAAAGTATGGATACAAATAAAATAAACCCTGAATGACCACCGACATGTCAGCTTATCAGAGATCTTCAAAGAGAAGGAATGCATTGAAGCAAGAATATGGGAATTCGACATTAACTGTGTTCTAGATGAAGGCCTTCTATGATCCCTTCACTAGGAGGAATAAGTTTATTCAGAAGAAAGCTAGTAAACCTATGCAGAAAGCTCTCTCGAATACCTATGAATGTCAATGGAACTTCGACAGAAGAAGACTTTGAGATTATTAAATTTGTTGAAGATAGCACCCCGTTTACCATGCTAATAGGAAAACCTTGGATTGATAGAGATCAATCCAGACGAAAGGAAGAAGAAGAAGTTTTGGAACAGAAGAAGCAATAGTTAAAAGACTTTATGACCAGAAGCATTGTGCAGTTGATTGAGGAACAAAAGAGCAGATCACAGATATTTAATACTAGCAACCGGGATGTCGAAGCTAAGAGAACGCTAGAGGATCCCCAAGAGATTGAATTACCTACCCCAGGCACAAAATAAGTATTACCCAGAAATCCTAGGAAAGAATTTCAACACCGCGAAGCAGCTAAGACCAAAGAAGAAAAGAATCAGAATGAGAAAAACATTACCGAGACGAAGCTCACCGGAAAGAAGGCTAGAAAGTTAAGAAAGAAAAGGGCTAATACTGAAAGATTATAGGAGGTTCTAGAGGAGACCTCGCAGAAAGCGAAATTACAGAATTTGAGCTTCGGCGGGATATTAGAACAATGACATATGGAACTTCTCCATGACGAAGCAATATAGCTGTTGTGACTGATATATCCATTCGAATTTCGCTCTGAACAGGCAGAAAAACAATAAAGATTCGTTATTAGACCATTGGACCATGCTATAACGGAAAGAAAGGATTTAATGAAGCCTTCATATCCGTTGCAAGTGATCCGTTACAGAAGTTGTCTATTTATCCCGCCGCACCATGCAATGAGAACACTTTTGCTAATTGAGAAATTGAGCTCACAACCTTGATTAAGATTTCCCAGTGATCACTACGCCTTTTCCTTCTACCCTATTGAAGTGCCCACGTTACTTTAAGAACCCGAGATATCCATCCCGAGCACGTATGTTTGAAGAGCTCATCGCCGAAGAAGTAAATGCGACAGAAGTCCTGATCGACTTAATGGCTAAAAGAACCATGTCAAGAAGAGGTCTATATACATGTGTACAGGCATCATCGACATGAGGAGTGCAAGCCTCCCCATCGACTGCTCGATCCGGCCCATCCCGACCAACCGATGAAAAGAGATCTAAGCATAGAGACGATCTTGCGAACGCTAGACTGATTCCGAGCATTCTACCTGCTTATCTACCACCTCTAAGCGGCACCATCACTCGTGATAGTGTGCCCCGCGACTTTGAGTATGCTTTGATCACTGCGTACCTTCTAAAAGAAGTGCGCGCAGTTTGTGCTGACCAGGATAAGCTCACCACGTTGAAGTTTAGTGACTTCAACCTCGACGACAAGAAGGATTACAGTATGCTCACCCCTCATAAATATCAGACGTGAACCAAAGGAAAGAACTCCAATATCATCGCTCAATCGTGGACCTAGAACCTCACACAATCAACCCTACTCAATGTAATGAAGATTCCTCACTTCGGGAGGCATCAAGAAGTGAATGCGTGCGTCAAGTTGCTGTTGTCCTTCTATCATAGAAGATACTTATGGTTGAACCATGGAGGTGATGGTGAAGAGATAGATGGCACTGAAGTCGAACATAAGAAGGATGAGGTCACACCGCCAAGACATGAATATGATCCCTCAAAGAAAAGGAAGATTTCCCCTTTGAAACCTTCTTCAAGGAAGAAAATGAAAGCAACTAGAACCAAGTTTGAGAGCACCCTAATGTCTGATGACTTCGAATTCATCATCGCTGCACTGAATGATGCTTTGCTGGAGATAAAAGAGAAGCACAAAACCAAGCAGGAGGATATGTTCAGTCGGATCAAGGTCAAATTTCAAGAAGTGTAGTAGGCACTACAGTCCAGCCGCGCAGTATCCACTGCGCCCCTTGTGACAGGAACACCTAAAATGGGAGATGAGCCAACTCAACTCCACTGGATTGCTGATATGGTCGAAGCTCGCCTTTGACGAGCACAGGAGGAAACAACACAAACCACTCAGGCTTTGGCACAAGCACATGGAGCACTGATAGAACAACGTAGTAATGCAGAATGAGAGAAGCTTGCTATGCAAGAAAAGTTTGATGAAGAGAAAACAGAGCTACAAAAAATCAAGGAAAAGTTGCTCGCTGAGTAACTTGAAGTTAAGGAAAGGGTCAACACAACACTTCGCTCTGTGACAGTCGTTGAAGTCCAAACCGAGGATAAATTTCCACAACAGGTGGCACAATTGGAAGAGGTAATCCAGAAGCTACAACAGTGCATCACAGATCTAGAACTCTGTGCTGTACTCAAAACCCCTTAGGAGATAAGAGACCATTGAGAAGCAACTACTCGCAGCACAGTTGGCAGAATAAAATCTCTTGCCTTGGAGTGCAAGCAACTAAGTAATCATATCACCCAAACATACTAAAACCTTGCAGAGAATCCAGAATTGCAGATGCTGGAGTTGCAGCTCCACGAAGCAAAACAACATGCAAATACACTACAGGTACAATTAAAGGCCATGTCAGCTGTAGACAGAATGAAGAGATCACATGAACAATGCACATCTTAGAAATAGGTTCATATGCTTCAAAGTAAAGTGATGGAAGTAACTCAATGACTTCAACCTGTGCAAGATCCGGCATGCCTATTATTTACATAGATCGAGAGCCAAGGAGAAGAGCTTGAACATGTCGTCCTCTCAACAAACCAGCGCTTGGAAGGACCGATGAACGACGCACTGATATAGGAGTTCATCGAGAAAGAGGCTACAACAAAGCAACAAGTCGAAGAATCTCGAGCCAAGCTCGAGGCATTCGAGGCAGACTTGGTCAGATTGGAGTGACTCGGGATGAGTCACAAGTGAGTGTTGGGGGCCTGTTGTCCCTTGACCAAGTTTTGGAAGTTTCTTGGTCATGTTGACCTATTTTGGGACTTTGACAACCTGTCGAAGGAGAAGCGCAAGATGAAGCAAAGATTATGGGATCTCAGCCCCCTTTTTTGGTTTTTTGGATAATGTAATGAGAAAGGGATGTCGGCCCATGGGTTTACCCATGCTAAGGCCCACTTTTGTAATATATAAATAAGTATATAGGCAATGTAAGAAGTTCTAATGAGCTAAGTGCTAGACACAAGTGATGTGAATGTATGCTAAGTGCAAGTAGGGTTTTGGATGCTTTATGCATGATTGTAAGAGGCTTGTAGGGCCGAGTACAAGTGGTTGTGATATATTGTGAAAGGCTCAGTGCTGTAACATGAGGAAGAAGGATTTGAATTTGATCAATCGGATCACAAGGTTAAGCATGCAGGGCCCCAACCCATTGGATGTTTACCCCAAAAAGACCACAGATCACGCTCTTGTGCAGAAGATAAAGGATACATATGGCGATGTTGAGAAGGGAACACAAGGCTGCAAGGTAGCGTCTATATAGAGTGGCGCAGTGCGCCTTGCCTGTCAACTGATCACAGGCAAGCTAGTTCGCAAGAACCGACCGACCCAAGTGACCTGATTTCTAGTAGACCTTGCAGGGAAGTGCGCAGAGGGCCTACATATGAATTGGGCCAAATGCTTGGTGAACCAGCTAGAACTAGACTGCAGGGAAGCTCATGACCAAGGGTACGAGTTCCATTTTAGATGGCTGCTTATATTAATCACTTTCATCGCATGGGATATGCTGGAAGGTGCAACCTTCCCAGATGTCGATCCCTTTGAGCCACTGGTCACGAAGTTTAGTACGCTATGGTACTCCAGTGACATGAACAAGCAGTGGCAGTCAAATGCTCTTTTCCACACTTATTATAACCAACTGAAGATTGCAATCCAGGCTACACCTTGCATCACCCCAAACACACTTCACAGGTTTAGGCCATTCATGAAATTCAGCGTGGACCGCCACTTCATCTACATCACACCGTGCACTGATGAGCATCACCAACAGTTGTAGTCCTAATAAAAACTAACAGAGGAAGACTTAGAAGAGATTACTAAGGAGTGGTTAGCGGACCTCCTCATCCCAACAGACCCTGCAGAGCTTTTTGATGTTGATAGTCTAGAAGCCGTGCACAATACACCTGGATAGAGCAAGACCAAGAAGAATGAAGAAGCCCAGGATGTCCACAACACTTCAGCATAGACTTCCTCTATCTCACCTAAGCACGAAGGTGATGGCGAAGAGATAGATGTCACTGAAGTCGAATAGAAGAAGGAATAGGTCACACTGCCAAGAGACGAAGATGATCCCTCAAAGAAAAGGAAGATTTCCCCTTTGAAACCTTCTTCAAGGAAGAAAATGAAAGCAACTAGAACCAAGTTTGAGAGAACCCTAACGTCCAACGACTTCAACTTCATCATCGCTGCACTGAACAATGATTCACTGGAGATAAAAGAGAAGCATGAAGCCAAGCAAGAGGAGATTTTCAGTCGGATCAAGGTCGAATTTCAAGAAGTGCAACAGGCACTACAGTCCAGCTGCGCAGTATCCACTGCGCCCCTGACGGCAGGAACACCTGAAATGGGAGATGAGCCAACTCAACTCCACCGGATTGCTGATACAGTTGAAGCTCGCCTTCGATGAGCACAGGAGGAAACAACACAAGCTGCCCTAGATTTGGCACAAGCACAGGGAGCACTGATAGAACAACGCAACAATGTAGAATGAGAGAAGCTTGCTATGCAAGAAAAGTTTGATGAAGAGAAAGAAGAGCTACAACAAAGAAAGGAAAAGTTGCTCCCTGAGCAACTTGAAGTTAGGGAAAGGGTCAATAGAGCACTTCACTCTGTGAAAATCGAAGTCCAGACCGAGGACCAAGTTCCATAGTAGGTGGCACAATTGGAAGAGGTAATCCAAAAGCTACAGCAGTGCATCGCAGATCTAGAACTCCGTGTTGTACCCAAAACCCCTCAGGAGATAAGAGACCAGTGAGAAGAAATTGCTCACAACACAGTTGGCAGATTAAAATATCTTGCCTTGGATTGTAATCAACTAAGTAATCAGAGCACCCAGACATACAAAAACCTTACAGAGAATCTAGAATTGCATACACTGGAGTCGTAGCTCCAAGAAGAAAAACAACATGAAGATATACTACAGGTACAGCTAAAGGTCTTGTCAACTGTAGACAGGATGAAGAGATCGCATGAACAATGCAAAACTCAGTAGCAGGTTCATAAGCTTCAAAGTAAAGTGATGGAAGTCACTCAATGACTTCAACCTATGCAAGATCAGGCATGCCTATTAATTACAGAGATCGAGAGCCAAGGAGCAGAGCTTGAACAGGTCGTCCTTTCAACAGAGCAATGCTTGGAAGGACAGGTGAACGATGCACTGATCCAGGAGTTCACCGAGAAAGAGGCTACAACAAAGCAAAAAGTTGAAGCAGCTCGAGCCAAGCTTGAGGCATTGGAGGCAGACTTGGTCAGATCGGAGTGACTCGGGACAAGTCACAGGTGAGTGTTGGGGGCCTGTTGGCCCTTGACCAAGTTTTGGAAGTTTCTTAGTCATGTTGACCTATTTTGGGACTTCGATAGCTTGTCGAAGGAGGAGCGCAAGATGAAGCAAAGATCATGGGATATCGGCCCCCTTTTGGGCCCCTTTTTGGGTTTTTGGGATAATGTAACGGGAAAGGGATGTCGGCCCGTGGGTTTACCCACGCTAAGGACCACTTTTGTAATATATAAATAAGTAGCTAGGCAATGTAAGAAGTTACCATGAGCTAAGTGCTAGACACAAGTGATGTGAATGTATGCTAAGTGCAAGTAGGGTTTTGGATGCTTTGTGCATGATTGTAAGAGGCTTGTAGGGCTGAGTACAAGTGGTTGTGATAGATTGTGAAAGGCTCAGTGTTGTAACCCGAGGAAGAAGGATCTAGTGGGCTGCGCAGATCTTCTGTCCTGTGCGGAGTAAGGATTGTTGAGGCTCTGTGCTGTAACTGCTTGACTGAAATAATAGAGAAGACGAGTTGGTGGATGTAGCCCCAGGGTGGGTGTGAACCACGTAAACCTTGTGTCATCTTGCTTTATACCCTATATTTATATGTTCATATGTTATATGTTGAGTGCTTGATAGATAGATCTGATGATGTTTAGTGCTAATGATGTTTAGATTGTTAGATACGATCTATATGTATGTGCTAAGTGATTGATCTATTAGATCTAGATAATCTGTTGATGCTATGTTCTTAAATAAGGTAAGATATCTGTGAAGGATGCAAAGCTCCATTTTACCAGCGAAGTAGATAATGATTGCATGTTAAAGAACTAAAGGTGCTGAACGCTTTACTAAGTAGTATAATCACATATCTGTGTCCCAGCTAAGGTTGCAGACACTTGAGTCCTGCAACCACCCTTGCCTCTACCTCGGGTGAGACTTCATATGCTTCGTAGGTGTTTTCAAAAGGGCCAGTAGTTAGGGTTTTGTTGGTTCTCTCTTGTAGCATTGAACCCTGGGTCTACCCCTGTACCAACATATGCCAATGTCTTTCCTATATATTTGAATCTATGCACATGATATATTCTATTTGAATGTATAACTACCTTGTAGCAACCTATTCTTGGTTTCCTATTGCAGGCTAGTTCCAGTAGAGATCAAGAGCACTACAAGAAGCAAGAGCAGGGATCAATATCAAATGAAGGATCAAAGGTGTGAGGCCTTTCCTTATTTATTTCTCTCTCTCTCTCCTTATAAAAAGTAGTTATTTATTGTATTCATTGATATAGACAAGGATATGATCTATCTTCTGAATTCAGTCTTTATTTTTTGTGACTTGACCCAAGGTCATGGGGGAAATGTCCATTAAACACCCACCCTAGTACCTTCATCCTAGTCACTTCCATCTACCATCTTTATTTCCACACATATGGGTTAGAACTACTTGGTTGCAGTTTGGGAACCTATCTCCTTACTTGTAAAGTATTTAGATTCTTTCTTTCTTTTTTTTTTATAAAGGAAAAATCCCCCAAAACAAAAACAATAAGGAGATCAATAATGTTTGACTTGTTCCACCTTAAAACATTATCTCTTTTTCTAGTAGTAGTCCTTTTAGATTTTGTTTAGAGTATATGTACCAAGTCACCCATGTCTGTTCTCATAACATACTCCATTGGTTAGTTACATCCCACTCATTTACCCCTAGTCACATTTCATCATTGCGGTCCTTGAGATTTGCATCTGCCATAAGTTAATCCTATCACCATGATCTGTATCCTCATGTTCCATTTTTTCATATGTTTACATGGTCCTTAGAACATCTTCTACCTTACTCACATTATAGTCTTCATCTTGATGCCTAATTGGGTTCTATTAGTTTGGTTTATGGCCATTTCTAGGTTAGTTGTCATTAAGGCTCTATTCAAGGGAAGTCCCGAGTCTCCTACTCATTACCCAAATCATCCACCTATGTCAAAGTGTTAGTTAATTACATTTTTTCCTTGATATTCTACACTTTGTATTAATTTCTAAGGGATCCACTATTCCTTGTTTCTAGTGAATTATCCCCTATTAAGATCAACTCATTTATTCTAGGGGTTGATTTAGGTGCTTTACTACCTTATTATCCAATTAAATCATCGATGGTTGACCTTAGATTAGGTAGGGAGATTCATCACTACTCTTTGACTTGATCGTTTCTCACATGCTCGATGCCAACTTTTTATCACATCATTGATAATTGTACACATTAATGGTTCCAATGTTACAGTTCCAATTGAATACCACTAGACATGTCTCCCCCTTTTCATCTTATTTTGATCCCTCTAGTGGGGGTTTCCCTTTATTTAGCTTCTTACATGATCCAACCGATGTTGGTTATAGTGTTCTAGTGCCAGTCAAACATCCTTAGGATATGTTCAACTCTATCTCAACATTTGTTTTGAGAATCCCATTCTGAGCGTCCTTTTAGTTAGATGTCTACACATCCTAGTTCCCACCCCTAATGGGCCTCCTTTGCTATAGTTCTCCATCCCCCTAAGCACCATCATTTCATCATCTATGTTCAAATAGGAAGAAACATTTAGTTTTCAAATATATATAGATGGATCTCTATATAGTAATTACATGGCATTGGGTATTTTAACTAGGTGGGGAGATAAGAAACCCAATAATGTTAGTCTATTAGAACTCGATTGACGACCCAATAAGAGAGGAGTTTCCTTACCACTAAAAAATCCACATTCTTGAGAATGAGATTTTTTTGGAACTTGCTCATTCTATAGATAGGTAGAGGAGTTTCTTTATTTCCCAAGAAATTCACTATTTCCAACAAATCCATAGTCCATTGGAGTTTTTTTCTTTACCATCTAGTGGAGTTTCTTTTCTTTTGGCCCATATTTCCATGATCTCATATTGTGCTTAGATTTTACATTTTCATGAGCATGGGAATGACCGTATCATTTATATGAGATTATATCTATACATCACCTTACTCTTGTTTCTTTTTAGGTGGTCTTCATCTCTTCTTTTTTGGTGGTCCCCCATATTTTGTTTCTCTTCTCCTCCTCTAGTTATTCCTATTACAACATATGGGTAAGAAACACATGATGTATTTGGGATATACTATAACACCCTGTTTCCCCCAGTCTGTAAGAATAACTATATTGGCAAAGAACTATGGCAAACTCAAGGATGTGAATGTTTGATTTGATGGACCTTTGCATAAAAGGTCGATGAATGTAAATTATGTTATGGATATGTGTTGCATGACTGCTAGGAGAAGAATGTGCTAAAAGAGACCACGATGGCTAATGAGAGGTGGTGGAAGGGACTTGGAATGGTTGCGTTAACTTCCATCAAACCAGTACTGTACTGGCTTATACTTGCTCAAAAACCAAAGCAGCTCTCTGACCCTAGATTGGATTTCCCGTTAGATTGGTAGGTGGGGAGGCTCCTCAAGAGTTAATGAGGGGATGGGGGTGAACCGCCCATCCATAATAGCCCTTAGACCTGACCATGGACGGTGAAATTCGCACCACACACAACCTTGCAGACAAATTGGCAAGGGAGGAAACGTGGTAAAAAAAAAGGGAGAAGAGCGCGCGTGACGGGGATCGTGGAAGAGAATTGGAGAAAACCTTAGAAACGCAGGGAGTTATGAATACCAGGAGAAGGAGAGTAACCTTCATCCTGGATTATTTTCCTGTGTCAGGAGAAGGAGAGTAACCTTCATCCTTGATTTCCATTGAGCTGGAAGTAGGAGACTGAACCTCAAAGCATCGTGGTCTAGCTCGGGGGTGGCTAGTGGTAAATCTGTTTGGAGTCACTGAGCCTATGGTTGGGTAGAAACGAGCACCCCTCTCAGCAGTTGCATCACGCCTGGTAGATCTGATAATTGTTTTCTACCTTGTATTTCGAACTGAATATCATGAACACATGCTTATGTTTATATGCCCATAATAATTTCTGTGTAGAATGATTGCCTGGTGTTTTAAACTGGAAATAATGGATGCATGTGTATGCCTATATGTCATCGTTGGTTTCTGTACAAATGGTTAAGTCTGGGGCATGAGTTCTCTCCACCGAGAATCATTTTTTTTGCTTGATTCTCGTACTATTGTGGGAAGGCCCCTCGAGAGTACTCTTCCCCGGGAATCACCTCATAAACCTTGGAACCGTACCGAGCCTTTACCGAGAGACTCGACTAAGATCAGGGACGATTACCGAAGAACTGCTTGAAGGTTCATGCGATCTGGGTCTGGAAACCTTATGCAAGAAAGGGTATCTCTCTAAGGTCATGGAGTCGTGGGAGTTTGAAGCCCTGAGAAGTTGAATTTGGTGATTCAAGCTCAGAAGGGATAACGAGTCCAATTATAGAAAGAGAGAATACCCTATCGTTTGGTAGACGAACGGTTGGAAGCCTTTCGGAAATACCCTAGATCTGTCAAGACTGATGGATCTAGATAAGGAGCGCAGGCGTTAACACCTCGACCCTTTCATCCTTCGCAAGTAGCGATGGGATCCAAGACCATAGATCCAAGGATTTGACAAAGCTCTATTGACTGTCGATCTTAGCCTTTGCACCGGCAGGAGAGAAACATTTCGCTGACTCGCGACTTGGGGTGGTCAAGGGTAGGACTGCACGAACTCACGATTCGCGAGATCGCGACGTGATCGTGGTCATTGGATCCAGGCCACAAGAGAACTGTGGGATCAAAACTTTCGTGGTTATCGCCTATCGGGGGTTCCAAACTAGAGAGAGTTTCTTTTCAACTGTAGAAGTCACGAAGTGCCGAGGACCGAGGGCTCATGCGAACATGTGGCACATCCATTAGGTGGGGACTGTGTGGTTGATAGGTGGCGTAACAACAAGCACCCAGAGAAAGGTGGGAGAGGATGACAGGTGATGGAAACATATCGCCTGGGAAAGAGTCAACCCATTGTTGACTTATCGTATCTTAGGAATTCACAAAGGAGGAGCATGAGGGCTCAACACTCCAACTTGTGAAGTCACGAGATGCGAGTAGAGCTAGTATTTATCTTAGGAAGTGGGTGACCGGTGGTGGACACTTGTCACCTGGGAAAGAGTTAACCCATTGTTGACTTATCGCGGCTCGGGGTTTTGCAGGATGAATAAGTTGCACCCTGATCGCTAAGGCTGTGAAACACTGAGAGCCGAGGTCTCATGCGACGGGTAGCAACGACATAGCTCATGAGCATAATACAATGGAGGAGACAAGTGGCATGTGCACGTCGCTTTGGCAGAGCCCACGTAACGTTGACCTATCGCGTCTCGAGATTTCGCAAAGGAGGAGCATGAGGGCTCAACACCTCCACTAGCGAAGTTGTGAGTGGTGCTAGTGTTTGGCCTAGCCTATAGTTACATGTAGCAGGCGCTAGTGAGGAGGGAGACATACCCGTATCGTATCTCGGGTATCAGTGTTTGGAGAAATGGGAGTCGAGAATCTTGACTCCCAACTCCCAAGTTTTAAAAGGCGCTTGCGCTAAGTCCAGGTTGTGGCCATTTGGAGGAGGATAAGGGAAGGGAGGGTTTGCGCTAGGCCCCATAGAAGTCTCGGGGATTCTGTCCCTCGAAGAAAAAGATGAAAAAATAAATAAATCTAGGTTGCCGTAGTGGGTGTGTGACATATACCATCTACTCCTAACTTCACATATAAAGGGATAACTATTATCAACCTAATTTCACTCACCTATGACATTTGAGTGGTTGTACCCAAAAAACATCACCAATATATGTATAACCTACATAATGCATCCCATCACATCATAACATGGTCATTTTGTACCTTAGTAAGACTGGTCAAACTATCATTTTATTTTTCATAGGGTGGTGAGACTTATCATTTATTAGTTGTGCCACTCACGTGAGAAATCACTTGAGATCTATGTAACCCCTATAAACTCAAAAAATGATTAGTTTGCACTCATAAATATATATATGCTTGTTTAGATGGAACAGTGGGTATGTGTAGACTATTTTGGAACCCTTATCTCCATAAATGTTAATCACTTGGCCTTCATTAATGCCTAATAAGATTATGGATTATCATTAATGAATGATGAGGGTTCGTATGGAAACTAGTTTAGGATTGGGGTTCCATTTTATATCTATATAAAGAATCCATGGGGATGCATTATTGAAAGGGGAAAAGTAGCAAGGTTATGTTGCCAAATTCCATTGGAGAGATAAAGAACCATTATTCACATCCCTTCATTTCCCATAGTTTCTTTCCCTATTGCTACTTTCTTTCTCCTCATAGGGGCCATCTATTAGCACTGAGAGTCACCCTCCGACTGCAAGAGGATAAGCCCAGTACCCATCAAAATATTTGTGGATTAAAAGGGTGTGAGTGGGTGAGTTAGCGAGGCTTTAAGGAAAGGAAAGAAAACAGAGATCACTGCAAATCAATGATGGGCCATTGGGCTATGGAGTCATAAACAATCTGCTCAATGAAGGAATTTAAGCTCCCTATCAGACAAAGAATTTAAATGGTGGTGGGAAGGAGAAAGAAAGAAAGTGTCTGAATGATAAACCATAAAAAATGGGCAAGATGACAACGAATCCTCTACTGCCTTAGAAATCCATAAATTAGGGGGTTTACAACGATCCAGACAAGAAGAAAAACATAGGACGTCTGCTGAACCATGAAATATGGGCATGACGACAACATATCCTCCATAGCCTCAGGAATCCATAAATCAGAGAGATTACATTCATACAGGAATGAGAAACAAAAACATCTGCTGAACCATGAAAGATGGGCATGACGACAACAGATCCTCCATCGCCTCACGAATCCATAAATTAGAGAGATTACATTCAAATAGGAACAAGAAACATAAACATCTACTGAACCATGAAATATGTTCATGACGACAATAAATCCCCCATCACCTCAGGAATCCATAAATCAGAGAGATTACATCCAGACAAGAAAGAGAAACAGAAAATGAAAAATAAGAATACGGTCTGATTTAACAACTTAAAGGAATCTTCATTAACATAACAATTTTCAATCCAGGCCCTCAGGATTACAACAAAAATACAGTCATAACAATTCTCAAAGCTTTCCCCCGGTCTGGGCCAAAACTACCCCCCTTACAAAATCTAAATTGATCTCTTTTATACTCAGATCAGTGCCCGACTCTCAGGAGTGTGATTTGATCACCACATTCAAAGATTTTCTTGGAGCAATCTTTTGTTAGACACGAGCTAAGATCGACATGGGTCTACAGGAAAATTTGTCCATAGGGGTACCACGGGCTGACGGTTCAATACCCACGACCGAACCTTCCATGCCTTCCATTTATGGAGTGAGCCTAGGTTTCAACCACCATCTCTTCTTTCATTAATTTCCTTTTCATGGGATTGCGACACGGCTTAATGCTCAGGGGGTGACCACGTGGTTCTCTTGGATAGGATGTTATATGAGCACGTGATTGCGGGGCTGCTCAAAGGTGGTTTGTATTTAGACCACTTTTGGGCCCACAATCCATCTCCCTTCCCACGTATTGCTTTTGACTTACCATGGTTTCAATTGCGGGACCGCTCAAGAAAATTATCGCCCGAGCATGTTGCGTTCCCGTAATGGAATGTGGCCATCGATATCATGATCTTGGATGAGGCTTCATGATCAACAAATCAAATATTCCCCCTCTAAATAAATGGATCATATCTCCCTTTTTGAATCAATGACTGAGAGCTGCTTCACGATTCGGGCTTCAGAATTTTCAAACCTCAAACCTCCTCTGCCTTCTGCCACTTTTACCCGGAGCTAAAGATATGATGATGCGTGGCCCCCTGAGATCGACGACTAGAATATCTTCGGGTCCCCGGACTTCGATAAAAACAAAACTCAAACTTCATTTTCCTCCTAGCAAATCCTTCGGAGCTAAGGATCTGACGACGCGTGGCCTCCAAAGATCGACGACTGAGATCCCTTCGTGGCTCTAGACTTCGGGAAAATCAAATCTCAAATCTTGCTTGCCTTCAACACTTTTACCCAGAGCTGTGGATGTGAAGACACGTGGCTCTGGATGATCAACGCCTCAGATCCATTTCATGCCTTCAGGACTTCAAGCCTTCAGCCACTTCGACAGCTTTGAAAAATTTGGCACTTCAGCGGCTTCGGCTCTTCGAGACTTCAGGCTTCGGCCCTTCGAGATTTATAATCATTTCTTATTTTAAATCTCTTGAAGCTCATTTCCCAGAAGGCTTGGATCGACTTCCACCTGACTCCTTTAAGATCAATGGTTCATATTCACTTCAGGGCCTTTTTCTCTAGTGCTATACTTCGCGCAAGTTTGCACTCTTGAACGCTCGTGAGCCACTGATTTGGATTGCACTTGGAATCTTCACTGCTAAAATATTAAAACTTCCTTCTGCTTATGTTTCAATCCTGAAAAAAACTATTAAGAAATATGCGCTTTGTGTTCATGGCTGCGGCCTGCACGATCAAGGATTTGGGTAACTTTGTTGTGGGCTGGGAAAACAGGAAGACTAGGGACTGCAACACAGGGGATTAGTGTTTGTCCTTGGAGAAAAATAGAGGAGCTCGGGGCCAAGATTTCTTTCGGGTAAGACATTAATGGAAACTAGGGTGCACAAATGAAAAAGGGGCAAACAAACACCACTTTTACAGTTGAAAGGGACAAACTTCAAGACCTGGCATGTGAAAAGGAGAGAGACATGGCAAGGAATTATAGACTCAAGCATTTTTGACACCCACCTACAACCCTTGACAACTTCATGTGATAACACCATACACAAAGAAACTTTTTGTACTCACATACCATATTTGGAGATTGAGGATACAAGGAGGTAAACGGACCCTACCATGGAGAGATTTTAAAGCCCACTCACTACAAAAAAACTCTCTTTAGGTGTTGCATTATAAGTTTATGTTTTTTTCCATTGGAATAAATCAAACATTGTTCTTCCCCCCAACAATTGCTTTGTAATTTTTTTTTCTTATTAAATCCATAATTTAGTACTTGCATTATTTCTATTTTTCCTTTCACGGTTAAAGGATATGTTTGCATGCGAGCCTCATGTCCTTTCAATAATTGTTTGGACTTAGTTTAGCAACCATCTAGGTAAGGTTTTTTAGCACGCTATTGTAATAATTTACCCACAATAGAAGGAGATGAAGTGATTGTTCATGAGGCCAATCATGAAGTAATATTGGTCCATGGGTTAAAATAACAGAGCAAAGATGCCTCCCTCTCAAGTTTTGGAAGGAATGAGAACTTTAACTCAAGCTTGGAATATCTTGGTGGTGTCTTATTGTTGGGTTGTTATATTATTTGCAATGAAATAACAATCATCCAACTGTCTAGTCGAGGTGGATCGACTAGAAGATAAGTTGATTGACGAGTTAAGTCGAGTTGATGGTTACATCTAAGTCGAAGTGATCAACTGGGGAAGTTGAAGTCAAAGTGATCGATGAGCAATTCAAAAGGTCAATTGATAAGAGGTCATCAAGAGGTAGAGTGGAAACTGATTGAAGACCGATTGGAGGTTGACTGGTAAATTGACTAAAGTCAACTATAACCATGTTGAGGGGTCTAAATTCCCTTTGACTCAATAATAGGAGTCACTCCTAGAGAGGAGGCCCAATCAATCTCTTCTCTATTTGAAGTAGAGTGAATCTCTAGATTGATATTCTGATACGTTTCGATGGGATTTGAATGTCATTCCCGAAATTTCCCTCTCTAATGATGTATATATTTTTGGGGATTTTTGTTCTTTATTATTCAACATGCTAGAAACATAAATAACTTAAAATGACTAAATTGGAAGAAAACTAGAAACAGGGTAACCCTTTTTCAATGGTATGTCAAACAATATATGCGTCTAATCAATACTAGTAGATAATACTATAATTAACCAATCAAAAAATATTACTTGAAAGAAAAATGGGGAAATAATTAAGCACAAATGACATGTATAATGAATACCATAACTAATTCTGCATTTACTTCTACCTGCAATATAAACAAAACACCATCGAATTTAAACCAATATTCATTTAGCAATCACAATCATTCAAGATAACTTAACATAATCACAATCTTAATAAAAGGTATGTAGTAAAAAAAATGTCTGCAGAGAAATCCACAGATCGAGTTAGTCCTCAAGCTTGGCAGAAATTTGTCTCTGGCATTGTATGAGCTTCAATATTAAACTCCAAAAATAATTATATTTCCAATCCTTGAGTTCTTACAACCAACCATCGAACCTTCAAAATGAGGTTGATGTCCTCATTTATGAAAAACAAACATACTAAAAATAAGATTCAAAGTTCACTTAAAAGTAAAGGCAAAAATCGGTAGTGTGGACTCCTCCACATGTAAATTGTCAATGTTCTTCTAGTTAACTTAACACATTCTCTCGGTTGTATTTGGACTATTGGGAGAAAATATCTTCAAAAGTGTGAAGATAAGGGAATTGATGTTGCTCCATTGGTGCATTGATCTCATCTTTCATCCCTACCACCCGACATTTAAATTGGTCTATCTCAACGCTCACATATTTCAGCACAACCAACACAACTATCGACAAATTAGAAAACTGTCATACTTGTCCTTTCTCCAAAGTCATGATTTTGAGAACATATGCGTCAAACTTATGATCCTTCTCATCATGCTATTTGACTATATCATGAAGGTCTATAAAATCCTCAGGCATACCAAAATCAAGGAGTTGGATATCTCTCATTCTTTGATTTATCTTCTCCCAATTCTTGATACATTCCTCCCATCTGTCTTTCATATTTTTCCATGGTTCCTCTACTAGATGAATCCACAACTCAACTAACTTCTGAAACCTTGCTAAGATGCCATCCCGAAGTATCCTAATACCATGTTCCTTACTCCCTCAGACCTTCCAAATTTCCTAGATGTAGTAGATTTGTTCTAGGACCATTTGTGATAGTTTGAACCATCTCGACATCTCTTTGAGTGCCATCAACCCCAACACAGTCTCTTCCTGGTAGCTTACCACCTTAGTCATAAAGGTATACCTTTCTATTTTAAACTGACTATATCCTTCTAGAAACTCAACTTTTATAAAAATGATTTCCCGAGTGGTGTCTTGGTAATACTTGGCTTGATGTTTGTTATTCTCAAGTTCTTGTTTCATGGATTATGACTCCCACTCATATTATCTTTCCCTATCGATGGTGGTGCTATATATGGACATTCCGACTCTTAGTAACTCACTCACTTTAGATTGTCTAGCATCTAACAAAGTTTCTTCCATGGTGATCATCACAACAATGTCCAGAGTAAGCTTCCTCTTCTCGCCAGTCCTCCTGACTATCACTTACCTTTTCCTGTCATAAGAAATTTCTTGAAGATTGGCCACCTCGTCTACATGTTATGGAATTGATTTGTCCCCCCATGAGACAACATTACTCAAACTTCCTAGAGTATGCAAGTGTTCAAAGGCAATTTCCTTACTCTTGTCAGCCGTTAGTACCTGGTTGTTGATGTTTTCTCCATCTCTGCACGATGTGTGATCTTGACCTGGAGCCGTAGAAGGTTGTTTAGGGATATATATGAGTCCAATATATACATATTTGAGGATCTCTCCTACCTGTATGGTGTTAACAGTGACCTCTGTCACATTCTTTGTTGTTTCTGCCGTGGGTGTTGTAATTTCTTTGAGCGAAGATGAGTTTGGAGTCTTTAATATGGTTTCTTCAGACTCTTTTTCATCGTCTTGATCCTCATGTCCTTGGCTTCTGGGTGTGTCATCTATAGGTTTCCCTCCACAATATAAAGTCTCCTCACTTTCTTCTTTATTAGGGTCTTTTCATCTGGGATAAATCCTTGACCGTTACTTTTATCTTTATCTTCTATATCTCCCTCTTGGTATTTCTCTCATGTCTTTCCTTTTCCTACTAAGGAGGTACCCTATCTATATTGTTCCTCTTTCTTTATTTCTTGATCACTTCCTCCTTCATCCCTAGGTTTTGAAATTTTACCCAAGGGGGTATTAATGCTCTTTGTTGTATTCGTGTTTGTCCCCATATCCAAGAGCTGCAGTCCTTTAGATAGTCCGGTGTCTAATTTCTCTGTGTTAGCTTCATTTACAATGAGAACTTTTATACCGTTCAAATCCTCAATGTCATAATCATATATTGTAATTAGGTCAACGATGACCTCTGATAATATACTTGGGCATGATGTCATTGTCACAGGCTCAATTTTTGATCCAGATTTTGATTGTTCCACCTGTACTTGTCTTTCATCAGGATGTCTGTTGTTCACTCCAGGTAAAGTTTCTCTTGAAGGTGTTTGTCATCATTCTACCATATGCATGTCCAAAAGAGTCACTATCGATGGTCCTAATGCTTGAAGAGCGATATTTTTCCCATGTTCTCGGAACATTCTCTTGGCCTCTTCCAGGAGCCATTGTGCTTCAAATATCCTTGATAATTGCTCTGTATACTCATTTTTTGCATGTACAAGAACTCATGTTGTTTGTTCCAACCACTCTAATTTTTCATCTCCTGACATGGCTTTGAAATGGGTAAGCTCTGGTTTCTCTTTACTTTGTAGGACCTCTTCCTAATCTAGGGAATTTTCAGTGAACATCTCGTCCTCAAAGGTGTTGTGTGTATATATCCAATGAGATACCACTTGACTAACGTGTTGAGAAAATAGACCTTCTGGGTCATGTTTCCTGTACCTGCCAGTGTAGAACCTATACCCCACATGATTTTGGGATTCTTGTCTTGCTTGATTTGTATCTTTTACCAAGTGGTAACCTACGTAGAATCCATATAGGATGAACAATATTTTCTTGTCTTTTACTAAGGAAGCATTGAAACCTTGCAAAATGGTCTGGTAACAAATTTCTCCCAAGACTAGCCTATCTGGTACATAGGTTGGTAGGAGGTGCGGAGCCTTGATGGCTTTGAAAATCCTAATATAGGTACTCCTTTCCTCTAAATACTAATCCCCTATCGTGGATATGACCTTTCTTGCTGCTTCGAAAATCCTTATACAATTCTGTTTAAATATTATGAAATAAACCCTAGCCAATAATTCATCACAGATTGTAGTATAATAATTTTTATACCTATTCACCCACAAGACATTGAAATAAACATGGAAAACTGATTCTGAGGCATGCCATCTTAACTCCAACCTTGGAAATACATTTCTAGTGCAAATTTCATCTAATAGGTATGAGACCATAAAGAAGCAAGGGGTTTCTCTTGCTTTTGGTTTATGTGCTTGCTCACCCCTAATGCTCATTTGTTTAGAAATTATGGTGCCCCAATTGAAGACATTTCCAGATATTAATAATGTATAGGCAAGGAGCATCTAATCTTCCGAAAACTTGGAACAATCCTTCTCCCTATACAACCAACATATTAGGGCCATGAGGAATATGTATGGTTCTCTTAGGTTTATAATGTTGTACCATCCAGATGGTTTGTTCACAATTTTTCTATCTTCCTTCCACCAGGATGCCAAAATCTGATTGGTGTTATGTTGTTCATAAAAATTAAACACAAAGTCCATGTTAAGATGAATTTTGAGTTCCCTGGGTTTGTAATACTTGCTGATCTCCTTTGGAAAGAAAACACCAACACATTGGTCTTTCACATCATTAATCATGCACTTGTCAACATGTGTGTGATTAATTATCCATTCTAAGGTTTCTATGGAGGGTAAAACGAGGGTTTTGGAAGATACCATGTACAAGGATGACAATTTGATATTCTAAAAAACCCAGTTGTCAAAGACTCTTACTTCTAGGTTGTTATGAGGGGTGAACTCAGGAAAATCATCATGGTGAATCTTGTAAATTTCAATCTAGGTGGGCATAGGTACTTTTGTTCATGAGTTTGTACTTAAGGCTCAAAGCACAATGTCAGGCATCAGGAAATGAGGAAAGTTCAAAAGTTTTCTTTTTATGTCTCAGTTATGTGAGAAAAATTCCTTAAATTGAATTAATAGTATGACATCTCAGAGGCCATTTTTCGTGTCTAAGTTAAATTTGAAAATATTGGATGTAATGAGAGAAAAACATAAAGCTGTTAGACAAAGCAAGGCATCAAATACAGAAGAATCTTACTTTGTTACAAAAGAAGAAAATAGATAATATAACCTTTAAATGAAGCATAAAATGTAGCCATCTAATTAATTCACAGGTCTTGTATCTACTAACAGTAAATACAGAGGAAAAGATGCTTGTTATTAGATAACTAAGTGAAACATAACCACAGTAGATGTTGTACTAAATTGCGATCAGGCATTCATCAAGGAAATATATGAAAAATCGCTAGAATGTGGAAAGACAGAAGAACACATAACTCAAATGGGCGAAATATGGAATCTCTGGTTTGAACTTGTATTAATTCTCAATGAGGAGAGTTTTCTCGATTACAACCGGCAAGAAGAATCCCTTCCTCATTTTTTCGAATATGTATTTATACAAAAGTTCTCAACCTCAAACGGTTGGAATTCCTCTATCTTCAGAATAATTAAAATTACAAAATATGGAATCTGAAACGCTTTATTTGCAATCTTCTTGATCTTCTCGTTATGATGGCATGAACGTTTTCCTTTCCTGTCTTCTAGCTCCAAAATAGATAATGTACACAGATTGTATTCATTTGTTTCCAGAGGTACTACCTTTTCCCTGCTCAATACATTTGATGCACCTACTCACAAATTCGGCTACCAAACCGGAAGACCCTGTTAAATTATTAGCCTAAAAAATGTATAATTTATTTTCCAGCTGAGGCAATCTCTCTTCTATCCGTCTATCCTTTGAAATAATAGACTGAAGTTGTAGATTAGGCTTCACTAGCCATCTATCTATTTGAGCAATATCAACCTGTTTTATCTGTGATATTTCATCTTGTGCTTATTCCATATTTGTTTTAATGTCAAGCTGATGTTTGGCTATATTAATCTGACCTAGCGTTCCAGGACTATCTTCTTTATCGAAGCCTAATAATTCTTTGTTAAGTGAAAAAAAAACTTCTTTGCAAGATTCTTTCAATTCCTTAGCCATTTTCCTACCTTCGGCTATGTTTGACTCCCAAGTCTTTAGTATAATATCACCTCTGGTTTTCTCTGAAATAGACAACCCAGATGCCATAGATCTTCCTTCTCTTGCGGATGATATAACTGCTTCTTGGAAGGTATTTCAGGCAATGATAACCTCTCTCTCTCTCAAAACAATATTACTTAATGCTTCATCCATCACCTGAGAATGATTTTGGACAATTTTTACTTTAGAGATCAGGCTTTGTTGAGCTATTTCCAGTTTGTTTAGCACCTCCAATGCTTGAGCTTGAAACGATGCTATATCCACAATCATTTTCTCAGTGGAACTGACCTTGTATTGCAATTATTTTATCAAGTCATCTTGCTGGATAGTCTGTCTTTCGCTCACTTTCATATTCTTATTCATCTCGTCAAGACTGGACTTGAGCATTTGGACTTCTTGTTTATCACTAGCTCTAGCCTGTTCCAGTCCTTTATTGACTTCTTCTTTGACATTCTTTTCTGCATTCCTTATTTGATTTTGCAACTGACTTATCATCTGATTTCTTTGCTTCAGTCTTTCTTTTAGGTTACATATGAGAATAGGTTAGCTGTTACAAAAGCTCCCAAAGAGTCGAATACCTCTGTAGAAAAATCTTCATCTTCAAAACTCTGTCCATCCAACAATACTCTGTGTTTTTTGACTGTTGCACCCTCTTTCTGGTGCATTTCTTGATTCACCACAAATTTCCTTTTCTTACTGAAAAATAAATCTGAGGGAGGTATCTATTCAATAGAGATGGGTGTGAGATCTCCTATGAGTATTACCTTTGCATTAGGGTTTCCTATGGTGGACTGTAATGGTGTGACACTCTGAATGGGGTTGTCGATTTCTGTGGATAAATATCTTTCAATTTCATCTATAGTTGATTTATTTGGTGAAGACAATGGCCTATCTTCTCCTTGCTTTGTTAATGTCTCTGGTTGATCTTTGTCCTGGTCATCAGATACCTCTGTCCTCGTGATATCCTTTTTCTGAGTCGATATCTCAGACTTCTCTGAGTTTTCCGGGGCTTCTTGTTTGCTAGAGCTTCCGACTTATGGATTCTGGGTCTCTGTTTGCTGTGTAGCAGGAGCCATCGGGTTTTCCCCTTGTAATACTTTCAGAAGACTACTTCTTCAGTGTTTTTGGAAGTTGTAAAAATCAACCATTTAATCAAGTGATAGGGCTCGAACTCGGCTCAGAAATTTTTGGCAAGATATCACCCCTTGGAACACTTCATCCTGAGGGGATTCTGCGTGTTCATAATTTTTAAGATTGCAACTAGCCATATGGTTACCCACAACCTTATGCGGGTCGTGCTTCTTAAATTCAATGTTAACCAGCTTTATTTATTCTAATGCTGCAACTTCCACTCCGGAGTGGCCGAAATCCAATAAAGCAAATACACCAATCTGTAAGGGAAAAGATGGCTATACCTTTTTCTACACGACTTTGAGTTCTTTGCTAATCCCGCTGAGTACAGTTTGTCATGTGACCTCACGACACACTAGTCAGTCTGGTAAAAATTTGGGTAAAGCATATGGGGGAAATAAACAACCAAACACTCTAATGTAAGAGAAGTGCTCCTCGATATACTAGTCTTCCACTTTATCCAGGTTAGCCACAACTGTATCTGAAATTCTAGGAGGTGGGTGACCAAAAATAGCAATGTGTATCGACACTGCTACCCAATTACAGATTTCATAAAAGAAATATTTTGCCTTGTCTTCCCAGAGTTTTGAATGGTAAATATGAATTGGTTATGTGCTATCTAGAGTCCAGCTCCAACCCATTAGTGATAAAGACGTCATGAAACAGATGAAATCCATAATATAAGCCGACATAAAAAATGAAGCTGATTTCCCCTTAGATTTCTTTGCCTGGTATTCTGTAATTTCATTGGCCAGACTGTCCAACAATATCTTGGCCCAGTCGAAAGAATAATCTTCTGCCACTGTGTGTATAATGGGTACCCATGGTAGAAAGAAATGGGTTGTGTTCTCTTTTCCATAAAGTCTGCACATCATCATGGCTATATACATGAAATGTGGTTGCAATGATGAGATTGAGTATATGCCATGAGAATCAACTCTAAACTTTTCGGGGCATGAGCACCAATCCTTGATCAAATCCTAAAGATTTTTCCCATATTGATCACACTCCTACTTGTTGAAATTCTCTAGAAAACTGGTATTGTAAGTGAAGTTTTATGTTGGAGACAACTTATACATCACTTGCATGTGTTCCAGACGAAATGACCCAACAACCACCTTCTAAGAATTGAAAGCAATTCTAGTTGGGACATCCACATGATCTAGTGCCTATTTAATCATGTCATTGTAGGGTAAAAGACTCAGCCTTGTTGCTACCTTATGCATCTCTCCCTGAGAAATAGTCTTGTATTTGATAGATAAGTCTTCCTTTTCGTTGTCGCTTGAATCATTAGGGCAGTTTACCAGCTCGTACTCTAGGATGTTGAATACGTTCGTCCAGGTTTTAACTGTGTTTATACTTCTGGGTGAGGTATCAGAGATAACCTCTGAACTCTAGCCTGAACCCTCACTAGTCGCTTTAGCTTCTTTTCGTGGCGTCATGGTAACAGTTCTAAAAAAAAAACCTGCTATTTGTCACAGAAAACACACAGGGTTGAGTATCTCGTTAAGCAAGCTTTGTGAAAACAAGAATGTAATTCAGAAAATGAAAAAATCTTCTTTGCCTTAAGCATATCAATCTGCGTACAACTTTTCTAACAACGCATTTAATTCCTTTATTCAAAAGATTTGGGTGATAAAGCAGGATATTATTTGAAATCATTTCCCTAAATCAACTATTAATGTCATTAATGGTCGATATTTCATGATTTGGGAAAAGCGTAGAGATCATTTGAATTTACCCGCATTTCAAACCAACGTAAATTTTATAGGAGATAAGATTGTTTAAGGTGTTAATAAATCAAGATTTATCCTGTTAATTAATCGTGCTTAACTTTAATCCATTTCAAGGTTTGGAGTCCCAGGCGATCTTATTTCGTTTCAAGTTATGATCCCCGAATTGCGAGATTGCGATTTGATCAATTAATATTAATCGAGTTTAACCTTTTAATTAATTGTGATTAGTTAAGGGTTTCACGACTTCGAGTATCGAGATTTCAAGTTGTTTTTCAAGACAGGATTACTAAAACGTGAAACTGCGATATGATTTAATTATCGTTAATCATTATTAATCGTTTAATTAACCTGGTTTAATTTTAAGATAGTTTCACAATTTTGTATATCGGGACTTTGGTGGTCACTCGAGGCAGGATCCCTGAATCGTGAAGTCGTGATGTGATTAATTAGTACTAATCAATTTTACCACCTTAATTAACATGGCTTAAAACTTAATGTAGTTTCGCAATTTCACATGTCGAGACATTGAGACTCTTTATATGTTGGACTATTAGGTCCGTGAAACCCTGAAACCGGATATTTTGAAGACTGTTTTTAGCGATTTGATCCTTTAAGTAGTGGGCGGCTCCATAAATTTAAAGAACTTAGGATTGTTGTATCAAACGAAAGACCTCATCAATGGTGATATCCAAGTGCGCGTTTGTCTTTATTTAACGAGAATTAAACCTATTTAAGTCTAAATCTTAGAAGAAATAAATGTTTCAACATAGGCTCCATCTAGGGATCTCGTCTCCTTGCGGGACGAGAAGAACAATGGACCAAGTGACTTTATTGGGTAAATGGAGTCATTATTGCATTTTTGTGAAACAAATTCGGAAAGAGGGCACACAGAAGGACTTAAGATTTCATCCTTATCTTTGAAAACTTTGAAAACTTCATCATTCACTGATCTCGAGTTTAGGCTTATCAATGGCTCCCCTTTCTTGAAACTAGCTTTAGATTTTCTTAAGATGATCAAAACAAACTTAATCATTCTAGCAGGCTCTATTCAATTTTGTTCGCATCAAGGTAAGGTAATTTCAGTGTTTTTAGTCAGGGAGTCCCATGTTAGCTTAGACTGTAAATATAGTGGAAAAAGAACTAGTTACCAGAGTACGTTGTAATTCATGTATAACAGCCTTGCAGATATCATAGACATTGCTTCACTGCCAGCGAGCCTGTTCAGTACCCCGGTGAAGTTATCTAATTTCCCACATTGAATTTCCTTTCACCACTTCAATTAGTAATTTTGCATTTAAATGCTGAGACGAGGGCAATCATTTAATGAATTTCCTTTCATCATCTCTTTTTTTGGACTGGATGGGGGCAATCATTTAATGAATTTCCTTTCACCATCTGTCTTATAATTTTTTGAAACATGAAGTGGGGGAAATCAATTTGTATACAATATACCAGGGATGATATCTGCTTATAATTTAGCAACAAAGGTCTGCTAACTCACTTTGATTACTCTGGCCTAATCCTCCTTTAACCTTCAAAACAACTTTGCCTACAGGGAAATTTCCATGGGGAGTTTTGATTTTCTAGGGAACTTCCTTGAGCAAAACTAATCAGTTTAAACCTGTTAGAAGGGATAAGAGAGTCAGGATTAGCCTAGACATACTTTTTGTTCCGTTAAAGTCATAGGAATCATAACAACCTTTTACCTATTCTCATTTTTTTTTAAGATTTGTTTGTCGGTTTTTAGAGCTAAGGTGAAATCATTTTTCCTCTATGAAGACCATGGGATGATATCAAGAATCACACGAAAATATAATATTTGAAAATAGGCAGGGGAAAAGAATGAGGTTTCAGATGTTCTGTTATAAGTACAGTCACTCCTGTGTAAATTTTGTACTCGATTCCTGAAAATTTTCTTTTAGGTCTTCTTATTGCTCTTTTTTATTACAAATTTTATTCATTTATTTTATTTTATCTAGAGAAAACTCTTGACAATTAAAAAATAATTTCCATTTCTATGGTTATAGATTAGGTGACGATATCCATACATATGAGACCTATGTCATACTAAGTGATACTTCTTTGAAAATTCAGACAGGGCATAAGCTCATACCTTAGATTTACTCTTATATTTTCAACCAAGTAAACTATTTATTTGTCACGTGTTTCGAGAGAAAGTCAATATTGCTGATGCGTAAAGGTCGATTCTTGCAATCTTTTGTCTCTCGACTATCAACAAGTATTATGCGTGACAGTAATATGAAGAATGTCATAAATTTACACAAACCAAAACTCTCTGTGTTACTTATTTTTATATTTTTTGTTTCTATGAAATCAACTAAGCTGGTTTTATTTACAATGGAAGTAAAACTTACCGAAAGAGTGAAAAACCGTAAATCAAACTAAGAAAAAAAAATGGTATGTACAATGAGAGTTTGGAAAATGATCATTGCATAAAATGCTTCAGGTAACGCCCATTGATAAGGGAGTTGAGGATTTTACCATCCATATTTTCTAGCATAAACGAGTTTTTTCCTTCAGCAGCTATGACTTTAAACGGTTCGCACTAGATATGGTCGAATTTTCCATCCTTTCCAAAGTCCTCTTTCCTAGCATCCCACTCTAAAACCAAATCACTAGGGATAAAATCCCTATCTTTATCTTTTTGGTCAAATAGGGCTTTCATGTTATCCTGATACTTTTGAAGTTTCTCATCTACTTCAACCCTATTATGCTAGGCTTCGATCAGTTGATTTATTGTTATGTTAACGTGATTTGTCTCTTCCTTTTTGTCTTGCCAAAGTTTCATTACAGATAGAGCCAGGTTTTTGGGTAGTACCACATCAGTCCTGTACACCATTTGAAACAGGGACATCCCAATCAACTTCTTGGTGCATATTCGATTTGCTCACAAAGCATATTTCAAATGCACATGCCAGGCTTTCTTATTTTCGTTCAACACTTTCTTAATTATGGTGATCAAGATTTTGTTTGATGATTCAACTAATCCATTGACTTGAGGATAATACGCTATGGAATGGACCAGTACAATATTGTACTTTTGGAAAAAACTGACCATAGCCATAGATTTGAATGCCTGTGCATTATCTGTAACTATCTTCCGAGGACAGCCAAATCTAGATAAAATGTTTTCCTCCAAGAAATTTATCACCATCGAATCTGTAGCATTTCTGGTTGGAATAGCTTCTACCCATTTGGTGAAATAATATGTAGCGGTCAGGATCCATTTGTGTTGCGCGCTAGAGTGTGGGTTGATTTCACCAATAAAATCTAGGCCCCATTGTTGAAACGTGGCTTATGTTTTAACTAGTACCAAAGGTAATGCGAGAAGCTTTTGTTTGCCTGAAAATAATTGGCAAGGGTTACAGGCTCTGAATTTAGCACTTACATCATCGAACAATTTAGGCCAATAATATCCTACTCTCAGGGTTTTATAGGCCATAGATCTCCATGCATGATGTCCTCCACACACTCCTTCGTGAAATTCATTTATGACCCTTTTTGTTTCAGATTCTACCAAGCAGCTTAGTAAAAAGCCCAGAGGATCCTTCCAATACAATTTGCTATCCATGATACAATATTTTACTGCGTGCAATTTCAACATTTTGGCTTTAGAAGGAGTTATATCTCCTGGGCATTGCAGAGTCAAAAGGTAAGAGACTATATATTTATACCAAGTAGAAGAAGAGAACTTCTCCTCGATTTGAGTTGTAGGTATTTGATCGTCGAATTTGTCTATGTCCAAAAATCCTACGCACTCTTGCAGGATATTTATTCCAAGCGCTATGAAATTAGATTCAGCTAGTAGCTTAACCAAACCCTATCCTTTGACGAGCTTTGTTGGTTTCCCCTCTATATCGAATTCTTGAATTTTAGCAAGCCATCAACCCCTCTTTCCATCACTATCGGGTTGCACCAGTATATCTTTAACAAAACTGGTGGGTACATACGCAATCGCTTTAGAATGTAATACATAGGTCCTGAAAGATTTTAAGGCCTTCACCATTGCATATGCTTGATTTTCCATTATGTCGTATTTCAACTCTGCGTCTCTAAGGATTTTGCTGAAAAATGCTATTGGTTGTTCGAACCCCTCTTTGTTCTTCTGTAGGAGTACTGCAACAATTGTGTGTTCGGATGCGAATGAGAAAATTAAGAATTCCTTCAGATAATCTTGGCTTGCCAACACTGGTGCTTCACCTATGAACTTCTTGATGCATTCAAACGATTCTTTGGCTTCGTTCATCCATTTAACCTCACTATATTTTTAAAGCATATCTATAATCAATTTCACGATTTCAACGAAGTTTGGGATAAATCTTCTCAAAAAATTGATCTTTCCTAAAAATGACTGAATTTATTTTCTATTTCTAGGAATATTGATAGTTTCTATAGCTTCAACCCTTTTCGGGTCGATTTTAATTCTGTTTCGAGATACAATGTGGCCCAAGAGTTTACCTTCCTGCATTGCAAAGTGATATTTCTTGGGATTTAAAGACAAACCGAATTTGCGACATTTCTCAAACGTCTGTTTGAGATGTATTAGATGATCTGCATCATATTTAGAAAATACGGTTAGATCATCAAGATAAATGACACCAAACTTATCTCTTTCACAGACAAAGGAGTTGCCCATAACTCACTGGAAGGTGGCACCTGCGTTCATCAGACCAAATGACATTTTTTCATACATGAAGGTACCCCATGGGGTGGTGAACGCATTTTTTTCTCTATCATCCTCATGGACTGCAATTTGATTATAGCCCAAAAATCTGTCAATCATAGACATTATATTTTCTCTAACCACTTTTTCCAATACATGATCCATTTTAGGTAATGGATAATTATCTTTGAGAGATGATTTATTTAAATTTTTGAAATCTACACACAGTTTGATTTCACCGCTTTTCTTCCTGACTGGGACCAGGTTGGCTACCCACTCTGAATACCTAAGTGGTACAATGATTTTAGCATCCAAAATCTTCTTTACTTCCTTTTCTATCACAAACAATAATATGGGATTTATCTGTCTGAGATTTTGTTTGAACGGTTTAACGCCTTGCTTTAGAGGAATCTTGTGTTCGATTACGGTGGTATCATAAGTCCTTAATTCATCATAATACCAGGAAAAAACATCTTTATACTGTTTGAGTAACTCCGCATATTTTCTTTTCATTTCAGGAGGAAAGTATTTAGATATTTTTACCAGCTTAGGAGTCTCTTTAGTGCCTATGTCACAATCTTCAAGCTCTTCAGGTTGAGGCTGTAAGGTGGACTTTAATGGAATGTCATCACAGACACATAATCTCTCCAAAGGAATTAAACCCTTAGGGATATCATTATTTTTTAGCACTAACATGCGATCATTTGCGATCTTATCTCGAAACTCCTGAGGGTCTTCCCTTTCCTGCATGATCCAAACAGGGTCATTTTGATTTTCTTGGTGAATATGCATTTCAGCAAAGTCATCCACCATTTCTAGGAATTGTTTGATTTGTTCATCATCTTCAAACACCTGCCAGTGTTGTATATTGTTTGGTATTGAGGGTCTGTGCATCATTTCTATGTGATACTTCAGTTTGAAAACAATAGGAGGTACAAACGTTGAGGCCGCTTTGGCTAATGAATCTGCCTGCTGATTTTCTGTTCTGGGAATGTAGTGAACATTAACCGATGAGAATTTTTTTTGAATCATATCCCAGGAACAATTTATGTAAGACTGAAACCTCGGGTGTTTTTCCTATTACTGCCGATTTATCTGTTTTACGATTAATTCCGCATCACCATAAACTTCCAGGTTTTTGATATTCAACTTCCTGGCAGCCTCTAATCCTAAGACCAGGGCTTCATATTCACACACATTATTCGTATAATCAATGTCCCATTGTAACCTACAAGAAAAAGGGATAATAAACTCATTCTCGGGTGCCACAAACAACACTCCAGCTCCTACTCCTTCACATGACGAAGCACCATCGAAATACATTTTCCAAACTCTAGTACTATATACATATTTATTTGTTTTTTCTATTTTTTCTTTTCCAGTACAATTTTTTTCTATACATTCATCTATATCATCATCAATCAATAAAATACAATTTCCTAAATCCCGATCTGCGACATAAACAAGGTAATTATTCGGGTTATGTGGATCACCTACTGTATATGCCGACCTTGTTTCTCTGTACAGGCAGGTGAACTGTTCGCCGAAGATTGGGATTGTAGCATATGTCATGTCGAGTTGTAGGGATCCTCCAAGATTAGCGCCCCAAGACCTGTATAAAAGCATACCATACTTTGGAGGAATATCAACAATGACCACATCCATCATAACACTTTTTACAGGAATCTGTGAAAGATTGACCCCTAAATATTTAATCATACCCATACATTTAACTTTTCATGAATCAAAATAATACAAATCTCCGTATGGTCTGGTAATTTCGAGACCAAGTCTATCCATAATAGCTTTGGGCATCACATTGTGGGAAGCTCCATAATCCAACATGCAATTATGGAGCAGATGATCATGCATAGTTAGCGTAATGTAAAAGGGAGTGACAGTATCTTTGGCACCTTCAAAATGTGGACCAAATATTATATTCGGTTTATCATACTCTAAATTGATAACATCGGCCTAACTTTCAATAGATGAAAAATTTATCATTTTGGCAATTTGTTTTCTGTATGTAGGGTTTTTTTTTCCAATTCGACCAGAGGTACAAGGATCTTGATCTTATTAATCTCATTTTCTATATTAAAATTTCCTTTTGTCTTATTAGTCTCTCTGGTTTGGATATCTATCTCCTTTTTTTCTGACTTGTTGGCTTGCGTTGCCTTCTTTTCAGCTGTTTTTATTTCTGCAGTCTGTATCTCAGATATTTTTGTTTTGGCATTCTGTGAGTCAACTCCTTTTATTTTGCAAGTTTGTGTTTTAGTCCGTTCTGGAGCTGACTCATATGTTTCACCTCTCGGAAATATTTTCTTTGGTTGGGCAGTTGTTATATTTTTACTTCTAGGCCTTAAATTATACTTCTGTTGTAGCTCGACCATTATATTATCGACGATTCCTTGATAAGAAGAATCTTCTGAGGTATTTATGTCATCATCATTATTAGACCCGTGCTCTACCTTTAAATACCTTTCATAATCTTGCCTCGTCAAATGAGGTTGTTTACAATCATCGCTAAGATTATTCATATCTTCCTCTAATTCCTCAAATTCTTTCATGTCATCTCCTCCTAAAAAAAATTCATTTTTAAAGGGGGCCTGAATCTTTTGATCTTCGTTTTTAATATGGCTTTGTTGTATTTGAGGGTTAGGGTTTCTCCTGAAATATTTTCTAGCAAAATGATCCACTTTAGATTGATCTAGTTCCATCTTCAAAATCTTGTTTTATAGTTCTTTAATTATTTTTTACATATCATCCATTTTATCTTTCGAGGACCTCCCAGATTCGGAGGGTCCTGCTTGTTCTCTAAATCATCTGGTTTCTTAATTTCTCGTTTTGAATTTAGTTTTTAATTTTCCAGATGCCATCATATTTGACTCAATCTCTACAACATCGTCTTGCATTCTAGTGAGATCGATAGCTCTCCTTTATCTCAATAACAGAGCAAAATCGGGCTTGAAGGCTCCAGTGAAAGTTACTTTTGTTGTGGGTTGGGAAGGTTTAACTTCAACTGGGATCTTGTTGTATAATTTATTAAATCTTTGAGTGAATTCGAGAACTGTTTCTAAGTTCTTTTTTCTCAAAGCTCCAAACTCGGTTAAATAATAAAGATGATCTTTTCTTTCTCCCCATTGTCTGAGAAAGGCGCTTTCTAACTCATCATATGATCCTATTGAACCTGCCGGCAGTCCTCAGAACCAGGTTCTTACCTATCCTTCAAAATTTTGGACTAACAGTCGTGAATAGACATCTTCATGCTCAAGGCCAAGAATGTCGATGAATTGATCAAAAAAAATTACGTGCTCATTCACAGTTAGGTCTCCTTCTCCTGTAAACTTTGGCAGGTTTTTCATACATTTTTTAGGTAAATCATGGAGGGGGACTGGGAGGACCAAAGGAGCATATCTGGTAGCCACTTTAGCGAAAATTATAGGAGGTGGGAGTGGTCCATGACTGCCTCCCCCTCCTCCTCCGACACCATGTCCTCCTCCACCTCTGCCGACACCTCCTCCGTCTGCACCACCTCCGCCTGCACCACCTCCCCCGGAAGCAACCATTGACAATATAGAGGATGAAACTTGGAGATTGTAGAGAGGGTTTTCAAAGACATGAAGCAACCTTTCAGCTACTTCGGGATGCAGTAAAAGGGGGTATGGGAACTGACCGTCAGGAGAGAGAAAAATTGAAAAGGGAGGAAACGAGATACGAGGGATGGGTTCTTTAGACTTGCAAGATATGTAAACGAGGGAACCAACAGGAGTCGAATCAAAATTTATAATATATTCTTTGAAACTTCAGGAAGTTGGAAAATTTTCTTCGAGCACTGATGGAATATCAATCGAAGCAGGTATCAAGATGGGATCTTTGCCTTTATTGGCAAAGGATGTAGTTGAATCAGTTTCGGTTTTTATCTCAGATAAAACTAATCTTGGGTTTAATATTTTGGCTTCAGTTCTATCAACCGACGTTTCTCTGAAAATGATTTGGGTGGAAAATTCTTGCAGAGTTAACGATTCAAGTAGAAACTTAGCATTAGACTGTTTGAGTTTAGGTTGGTAAACTTTGCTTGTGGACACAGTGGTTTTCTTAAGGTATCCCCTTGGTTTCAAAACTTTTTCAGGGTCGGAAATGGGCGTGGTCTGCTCACCATATGGGTTTTGTTTGGTATTCCTTCGACCATATGCCAGCTTATTAATTGTGGAGTCACCAAGTGAAAAATAAAAACTAAGCCTTATAATGTATTCAATCTTTGTTCACAGAGAGAAACTTACAGTGTCGTTCTCCTAGGAAAAAATAACTTCGTTTCTCCATCCCTGACAACGACACAAATAATATGTTGTTCCCGAGTTTGTACTTAAGGCTCAAAGCATAATGACAGGCATCAAGAAATGAGGAAAGTTTAAAAGTTTGATTTTTTTGTCTCAATTATGTGAGAAAAATTCCTTAAATTAAATTAATAGTATGACAACTCAAAGGCTGTTTTTCGTGTCTGAGTTAAATTTGAAAATATTGGATGTAATGAGAGAAAAAAATAAAGTTGTTAGACAAAGAAAGGCATCAAATACAAAAGAATCTTACTTTGTTATAGAAGAATAAAATAGATAATATAACCTTTAAATGAAGCATAAAATTTAGCCATCTAATTAATTCACAGGTCTTGTATCTACTAACAGTAAATACAAAGGAAAAGATGTTTGTTATTAGATAACTAAGTGAAACATAACCACAATAGATGTTGTACTAAATTGGGATCAAGCATTCATCAAGGAAATATATGAAAAATCGCTAGAATGTGGAAAGACAAAATAACACATAACTCAAATGGGCGAAATATGGAATCTCTGGTCTGCACTTGTATTAATTCTCAATGAGGAGAGTTTTCTCGATTACAACCGGCAAGAAGAAACCCTTCTTCATTTTTTTGAATATGTATTTATACAAAAGTTCTCAACCTCAAATGGTTGGAATTCTTCTATCTCCAGAATAATTAAAATTACAAAATATGGAAACTGAAACGCTTCATTTGCAATCTTCTTGATATTCTCATTATGATGGCATGAACATTTTCCTTTCCTATCTTCTAGCTCCAAAATAGATAATGTACACAATTTGTATTCATTTTTTTCTAGAGGTACTATCTTTTCCCTGCTTAATACATTTGATGCACCTACTCACAAATTCGGCTACCAACCCGGAAGACCCTGTTAAATTATTAGCCTAAAAAATGTATAATTTATTTTCCAGCTGAGGCAATCTCTCTTCTATCTATCTATCCTCTGAAATAATAGACTGCAGTTGTAGATTAGGCTTCACTAGCCATCTATCTATTTGAGAAATATCAACCTGTTTTATCTATGATATTTCATCTTGTGCTTCTTCCATATTTGTTTTAATGTCAAGCTGATGTTTGGCTATATTAATCTGACCTAGTGTTCCAGAACTATCTTCTTTATCAAAGCCTAATATTTCTTTGTTAAGTGAACAAAAAAATTCTTTGCAAGATTCTTTCAATTCCTTAGCCATTTTCTTACCTTCGACTATGTTTGACTCCCAAGTCTTTAGTATAATATCACCTCTGGTTTTCTTTGAAATAGACAACCCAGATTCCATAGCTCTTCCTTCTTTTGCTAATGATATAACCACTTCTTGGAAGGTAGTTCGGGAAACGATAACCTCTCGCTCTCTTAAAAAAATATTACTTAATGGTTCATCCATCACCCGAGAATGATTTTGGACGATTTTTACTTTAGAGAGAAGGCTTTGTTGAGCTATTTCCAGTTTCTTTATCACCTCCAACACTTGAGCTTGAAACAATGCTATATGCACAATCATTTTCTTAGTGGAATTGACCTTGTCTTGCAATTGTTTTATCAAGTCATCTTGCTGGATAGTCTGTATTTCACTCACTTGCATCTTCTTATGCATCTCGTCAAGACTGGACTTGAGCATTTGGATTTCTTGTTTATCACTAGCTCTAGCCTGTTCCAATCCTTTATTGACTTCTTCTCTGACATTCTTTTCTGCATTCCTTATTTGATTTTGCAATTGACTTATCATCTGATTTCTCTGCTTCAATCTTTCTTTTAGGTTATCGACTGAGAATAGGTTAGCTATTGAAAAATATCCGAAAGACCCAGCTACCTCTGTAGAAAAATATTCATCTTCCAAACTCTATCCATCCAACAATACTCTATGTTTTTTGACCGTTGCACCCTCTTTCTGGTGTATTTCTTTCTTCACCACAACTTTCCTTTTCTTACTGAAAAAGAAATCGGAGGGAGGTGTCTCTTCAATAGAGATGGGCGTGAGATCTCCTATGAGTATTACCTCTGAATTGGGGTTTCCTCTGGTGGAAGGTAACAACGTGACACTTTGAATGGGGTTGTCGATTTCTATGGATAATTGTCTTCCAGTTTCATCTGTAGTTGATTTATCTGGTGAAGACAGTGGCCTATCTTCTCCTTGCTTTGTTATTGTCTCTGGTTGATCTTTGGCCTAGTCATTAGATACCTATGTTATCGAGATATCCTTTTTCTGAGTCGAGATATCAAAATTCTCTGAGTTTTCCAGGGATTCTTTTTTTCTAGAGCTACCGACTTCTAGATTCTGGGTCTCTGTTTGCTGTGTAGCAGGAGCCATCGGGTTTTCCCCTTGTAATACTTTCAGAAGACTACTTCTTCGGTGTTTTTGGAAGTTGTAAAACACAACCATTTTATTAGGTGATAGGGATCAAACTCAAATCACAACTTCTTGGTAAGATCTCACCCCTCAGAACACTTCATCTTGAGGGGATTCTTCGTGATCATAATTTTTAATATTACAACTGGCCATATGGTTACCCACAACCTTCTGTAGGTCGTGCTTCTTAAATTTAATGTTAACCAACTTTATTTCTTCTAATGTTGTAGCTTCCACTCTGGAGTGGTCGAAATCCAAGAAATAAAATACACCAATGTGTAAGGGAAAAGATGGCCATACCTTTTTCTACACAACTTTGAGTTCTTTGCTAATTCCGCCTAGTACAGTTTGTCGTGCGACTTGTAGCACACCAGTCGGTCTGGTAAAAATTGTGGTAAAGCGTATGGGGTAACTGAACAACCGAACACTCTGATGTAAGAGAAGTGCTCCTCAATATAACAGTCTGCCACTTTATCCAGGTTAGCCACAACTGTATATGAAATTCTAGGAGGTGGGTGACTAAAAATAACAATGTGCATCGACACTGCTACCCAATTACAGATTTCATAAAAGAAATATTTCTCCTTGTCTTCCTAGAGTTTTGAATGATAAATATGAATTGGTTCTGCATTATCTGGAGTTGTTGGGACAGGGGAAGACCCAGGGTTCAACGCTCAAGAGCGCACCGACAAAACCCTAACTATTGACCCTTTTGGAAACACCAACGAAGCAAATGAAGTCTCACCCAAGGTAGAGGCAGGGGTGGTTGCAAGTCTTAGGTGTATGCAACCTTAGCTGGGACACAGATCTGTGATTATATCACTTACATCGCACTTAGCATCGATCATTCATCAATATTCAACCCTTATTATACTTCGCAGATAGCACAAAGCATCGCAACATTCACTTAGATCTAAGATATTTAAGCACTTAGCAACAGTAAAATAGATCATATTTAGTAGATCGACACTAAGCATCTTCATACATATCAGATATAACATTCTACACATCTAAGAAACACAAAGCATAAGTAGATCTATCTAAATATATCAAAGCACTTAGCAAAGAAAGAGATAAACACATCAAGTGAAAGCACAAAGCATAATATACAGATTTACGTGGTTCACCCCCTCCCTGGGGATACGTCCACCAACTCTTCTTATTTATTAGTATCTTCAATCGTCAGTTACAACACAGAGCCTCAAACCCTTCTTCGCATAGGACAAAATATCTGTGCAACTTGCTAGATCCTTCCTGCTTACACTTCAACACAAATCCTTCTACAACCTCTTACAACGAATTGCACTTAGCTTTGCAAGCCTCTTATAATCATGCACAGAGAATTTACAATCCACATCCGATCACACAAATCTAACTACTAGTGCTAAGCCATATACCATCCTTACATTTCCTAAATATCTATTTATACATTACAAAAGTGGGCCTAAGCATGGGTAAACCCACATGCTGACATCCCTTTCCCATTACATTAACCCAAAACCCTAAAAGGGGCCCAAAAGTGGACCGAGATCCCATGATCTCTGATTATATTGGCGCTCCTTCTTCGAATAACTGTCGAAGTCCCAAAATAGGTCAAAATGAATAAGGTTATCCCAAAACTTGGTCAAGGGACAATAGGCCCCCAACACTCACCTGTGTCTCATCCCGAGTCACTCTGGTCTGTGCAATTCTGCTTCGAAAGCCTCAAGCTACTTCGACCTGCTGTTTTGCTGTGGCCTCCTATTGGGTGAATTCCAGGATCACTTTATCATTTACTGGTCCTTCCAGGTGCTTTTCTGTAGTGATGATGACTTGCTCAAGCTCTGCTCCCTGGCTTTCAATCTCGGAAAATAACATGCATGCCTTGTCTTACACCGGTTGGATTCACTGAGTGACTTCCATCACTTTTCTCTGGATCATATGTATATGCTACTGAGTTGTGTGTTTTTCATGAGATATTTTCATTCTATCCACTATAGACAGGGCCTTCAAATGCGCCTGTAATGTATTTTCATGTTGCTTTGCTTCCTGAAGCTGCGACTCCAACGCCTGTAATTCCAGATTCTCTATAAGGTTCTCATAAGTCTGGGCGCTCTGGTTACTGATCTTCTTGCACTCCAAGGAAAGAGATTTCAATCAGTCAACTACAATGCAAGCAGTTGCTTCTCACTGGTCTCTTATCTCCTGAGGGGTCTCGGGCACAACGCGAAGTTCTAGATCGACAATGCGCTGCTGAAGCTTCTATATAACTTCTTCAAGCTGTGCCACCTGCTGTGGAACTCTCTCAAGGAATAGTTGGAAGTCAAGGAACTAGTCAAGAGAGAGTTCCTTGAAGAAGTTATACAAAATCAAGGAATAGAGCACTCTGCGAGCAACTGTTCCTCTGACTAGTTCCTTGACTTCAAGCTGCTCTGCGAGCAATTGTTCCTTGCTTTGCTATAGCTCTTCTTTCTCTTTGTCCCATTGTACTTGAAGAGAAAGTTTTTCTTGTTCAGTAGCACTACGCTGCTTGAAAAGTACTCCATGTACCTATTTCAAAGCCTAGGTGGCTTGTGCTATGTCTTCTTGAGCTTGTCGAAGGTGAGCTTCGACCATATCAACAATCCGGTGAAGTTGAGCTGGCTCATCTCCTGGTTCTATTGTCCCTGCTGTCAGAGGTGCAGTGGGGACTGCGCGGTTAGAATGGAGTGCCTACTACACTCCTTGGAGTTCAATCTCTATACGGTTATTCATCTACTCCTGCTTCACCTCCTGCTTCTCTACTATCTCCTTTGAAGCATCATTTACCACTGCAATGATGAAATAAAAGTCATCCAACGTGAGGGTAGTTCGCATCTTGGTTACAGGGGTTCTAGGTTTCTTTCGGGAGGAAGATTTCAGAGGTGAGACCTTCCTTTTCTTCGACGAGTATTCTTCGTCCCTAGGCAGTGGTACTTCACCTTTATGTTGTTCAATTTCTGTGCCTTCTATCTCTTTTCCATCACCTCCTTCGTCTGGTGTGATAGAGGCAGTCCTTACAGATGCATTGTCTACTTCGTGAACCTCTTTAGGCTTCTTCATTTTTCTTGGTCCCGGTGTATCTGATACAGTCTTTGGGCTATCAATATCAGACAACTCTGTGGGTTTCACTGGAATGAGAAGGTCTGCTGACCAATCCTTGGTGATCTCTTCAATGTCTTCCTCGGTCAACTTGTAATAAGACTGCAACTGCTGCTTGTGTTCATCAGCTCGTGTTGTTATATAAATGAAGTGGCGATCCACACTAAACTTCATTAAGGGTCTGGATTTGTGGAGCATGTTTGGGGTAATGTGAGGCGTAGAATGAATGGCGGTCTTCAACTAGTTGTAGTATACGTGGAAGACGACATTCGATTGCCATTGCTTGCTCATATCGGTCGAGTACCACAGGGTACTGAACCTCGTAGCCAAAGTTTCAAATGGCTCGGTCTCTGGGAAAGTGGCACCCTCCGACATCTCCCATGCTATGAAGGTGATCAGTATGAGAAGCCAACTAAAATGGAACTCATACCCTTGGTCTTGCGCTTCCCTGCAATCGAGTTCGAGCTGATTCACCAAGTACTTCGCCCAATTCATTTGAATTCCTTCTGCGCACTTCCCTGTGAGATCAAATACAAATTGAGTCACTTGGGTGGGCCGGTTCTTGCGAACTAGCTTGCCTGCCATAAACTGACAGGCAAGATGCACTACACCTCTTTGAATAGAGGCTACCTTGTAGCCTCGTGTGCCCTTCTCGACATCACCATAGGTTTCTTTGATCTTTGCTGCTAGCGATCTGCCTGTGGTCTTTCGAGGATAAAACTCCTGTGGGTCAGGGCCTTGCATGCTAAGTCCTGTGATCTAATTAATCAAGGTCAGATCCACTGTGACATGATGGTTCAACCACAAGTAGCCTCCATGATATCAAGACAAAATAAACTTTACGCACGCATTCACCTCCTGGTGCCTACCAAAGTGCGGGATCTTCATGACATTCAACAATGTGGACTGCGCGAGGTTATGGATCCAAGACTGTGGGACGATATTCAAGTTATTTCCCTTCGTCTTCATTAGATACTTGTGTGGGGCAAGCATACTATAGACTTTCTTGTCGCCGAGGTTGAAGTCGCTAAAATTCAATGCTGCAAGCTTGTCCTGATTGGAATGAACTGTGCACACCCCTTTCAGTAGGTATGTAGTGACCATAGCATACTCGAATTCTCGAGGCACACTGTCACGAAAAAATTCTCGGAATCAGTTTAGCGTTCGCAAGATCATCCTTATGCTTCATTCACTTCTCATCAACCTATCAGGATGGTCTAGCTGGAGCAGTGGATGGAGAAGATGCTACTCCTCTTTTCAATGATGCTTGGACTTCGGTGGACATTCCTCTTTCTGACATGAATCTCCCAGTCCTTAAATCAAGGAGGACCTCCATGACAGATTCTTCAATTGCGGTGAGCTTGTCGGACATACGTGCTCGGGAAAAATAATCGGGGTCACGATGATCTTAGATAATGCACTAGGATAAAAAATCAGATCGTAATGACCATTGTATACAATCACTAGTTCTATGGGCTTCAAATTCTCAGTTGGAAAAAGTGTTCTTCGGGCATGGCATGACGAGCTAAATAAAGAAATTCGGCAAAATTCTGCTTGCAATGGGTATGAAGCTTCTATTAACATTGATCTGTCTGTTATGGCAAGTTCCAATGGTCTAGTGGCGATCCTTTAATGCTTTTCTGTCCGTTTAGGGAGGAATTAGAACAGGTATATCGGTCCAACGACTATATTGCTTCGCCATGACGAAGTGCCATAGGTCACTGTTCTGATATCCCGACGAAGCTCAAATTCTGCAATTTTTCTTTCTGCGATGTTCCATCTGGAATCTCCTGTAACTTTTCAATCTTCTCCCTCTTCTTACTTAACTTTCTAGCCTTCTTCCCAGTAATCTTTAACTCGATCTATCTTTTTCTGTTTTGATTCCTATCTTCTTTTAGCATAGTCACTGCGCACTGTTGAGATTCTCTCTGGGGTAATAATTCTTCTTTCTCTGGGACATGTGATTCAGTCTTCTGCGAGCCTTCTGACATTCTTTCAGCTTTGACACTGGGGTCTCTAGTGTCAAGGAGCTTCGATTTGTTCTTCTGTTCTTCAATCAACTGTGCAATCTTCTTGGTCATAAAATATTTTAATTCTTGTTTCTTCTGTTCCAAAACTTCTGCTTCTTCCTTCTGTCTAAATTGATCTCTGTCAATCCAAGGTTTTCCAAGTAACATAGTAAACGGGGCGCTGTCCTCAATAAATTTAATAAACTCAAAATCTTCTTCAGTCGAAGTTCCATTAGCATTCGTAGATATCTGAGTGAGTCTTCCACATAGGTTTACCAATTTTCCTTCGAAGAGTCCTATTTGTCCCAGTGAAGGGATCATGGCAAGCTTCCCTATAGCTTGCCACGTTCTCTCTGTCATAATATTCATCCATGTTTCCTCATCTAGAACACAATCAATGTCGAAGTCCCCTATCCTTACTTCGATGCATTATTTTTCTTTAAATATCTCTGATAATCTAACATGTCGATGTTCATTCAGGGTTTCTTTCATCTGAATTAATACTTTCTCTGATTCTTTCTGAGGTTCTGCTATCTCTGGAGTTGTCTTAGGGTTTTCTTCATGCAGATTCATTTTTTCAAGCTTAGCAATCATTCTAGGGCAATCCAATACTTCATGATCTAGACCTTTGCAACAAAGACAACTAGGTCCTCCACCAGGGCATTCCTTAGCTAGATGTCCCGGTTTTCTGCAACTGTAACAGAGGGTTAATCCTCTCTTTCTTGTAACTGATCCCCAACCTCTTCTATACTTCGCACCAGGATCATAGGGGCCAATCTGCAACAAATTATTTCTAGGATCCTGCATCCATTTGTTAGTGCAAACATTATTTCTATGCATAGGTATAACATATCTAACATTATACTTATCAGATCTATTCATATCAATCTTTCTTTCATCTATTAATTCCCTAGGTTTTAAGCTAGGACAAAATATATCAAAAATACCTAGGTCCATACTTTAGAAACACAAATTTCCTCTTATCTTACTTCTACAGAGCACAAAGATTTCATATCTAGAAATTTCTTACCTTTATCAGAGCACAAAGCTTATAGATCTTACTTCTTTTAATTAAAAAATTCCACTTTTACCTTTCTTAGAGTGCAAAGCGTTCAGATATTTCTTCTTTTCTTCAGTATCAACCTCTTTTCTTCATATCTGACCTTTCTATATTTGCACAAAGCTTCACAGGTCAAGTAGAACACTGCACACTAGGGAAACAAATCTATGCACAAAGATTTATTTTCAAAAATCTTCCTCTTCCTTAGTTCCCAACAATCACAGTTTCAGGTCTCGACAACAGAACCATTTGTTGGCATAGGGGCAGATCCAGGGTTCAACGCTCAAGAGTGCACCAAAAAAACCCTAACTACCGGCCCTTTCGGAAACACCCACGAAGCAGATGAAGTCTCACCCGAGGTAGAGGCAGGGGTGGTTGCAAGACTCAGGTTTTTGCAACCTTAGTTGGGACATAGATATGTGATTATATCACTTACAACACACTTAGCATCGATCATTCATCAATATTCAACCCTTATTATACTTCACAGATATCACAGAGCATCGAAACATTCACTTAGATCTAAGATATTTCAGCACTTAGAAACAGTAAAATAGATCATATCCAGTAGATCGACACTAAGCATATTCATACATATCAGATCTAACAGTCATACACATCTAAGAAGCAAAACGAATAAGTAAATCTATCTAAATATATCAAAGCACTTAGCAAAGAAAGATATAAACACATCAAGTCAAAGAAAAAAGCATAATACACAAATTTACGTGGTTCACCCCCTCCCTGGGGCTACATCCACCAACTCTTCTTCTTTATTAGTATCTTCAATCATCAGTTACAACACAGAGCCTCAAACCCTTCTTCGCATAGGATAGAAGATCTGCGTAGCTTGCTAGATCCTTCCTCCTTACACTTCAGCACAAAGCCTTCTACAACCTCTTACAACAACTTGCACTTAGCTTTGCAAGCTCTTACAATCATGCACAGAGCATTTACAATCCACATTCGATCACACAGATCTAACTACTAGCACTAAGCCATCGACCATCCTTACATTGCCTAAGTATCTATTTATACATTACAAAAGTGGGCCTAAGCATGGGTAAACCCACGGGATGACATCCCTTTCCCAATACATTAACCCAAAACCCTAAAAGGGGCCCAAAAGTGGACCGAGATCCCATGATCTCTGCTTCTCTTGGTGCTCCTTCTTCGACTAGCTGTCGAAGTCCCAAAATAGGTCAAAATGACCAAGGTTATCCCAAAACTTGGTCAAGGGCCAACATGAGTCTAGCTCCAGCCCATTAGTGGGAAAGGCATCATGAAACATATGGCATCCATAATATAAGATGACATAAAAAATGAAGCTGATTGCCCCTTAGCTTTCTTTGCCTAGTATTCTGTAATTTCACTAGCCAAACTGTCCGACAATATCTTGGCCTAATCGAAAGAATAATATTCCGCCACTGTGTGTATAATGGGTACCCATGGTAGAAAGAAATGGGTTGTGTTCTCTTTTCCATAAAGTCTGCACATCATCATGGCTATATACATGAAATGTGGCTGCAATTATGATATTGAGTATATGCTGTGAGAATCAGCTCTGAACTTTTCGGGGCGTGAGCACCAATCCTTGATCAAATCCAAAATATTTTTCCCATATTTATCACACTTCTTCTTGCTAAAATTATCTAGAAAAATGGTATTGTAAGTGAAGTTTGATGTTGGAGACAACTTATACATCACCTGTATGTGTTCTGGCCGAAATGACCCAAAAACCACCTTCTGAGAATTGAAAACAGTTCTAGTTGGGACATCCACATGATATAGTACCCATTTAATCATGTCATTGTAGGGTAAAAGACTCGACCTTGTTGCTACCTTATGCATCTCTGCCTGAGAAATAGTCTTGTATTTGATGGATAAGTCTTCCTTTTCATTGTCGCTTGAATCATTAGGGAAATTTACCATCTCTTACTGTAGGATGTTGAATACGTTCGTCCAGGTTTTAACTGTGTTTATACTTCTGGGTGAGGTATCAGAGATAACCTTTGAACTCTGGCCTGAACCCTCACTAGTCGCTTTCGCTGCTTTTCGTGGCGGCATGGTAACAATTCTAAAAATAAAACCTACTATTTGTCACAGAAAATACACAAGACCGAGTATCTTGTTAAGCAAGCTATGTGAAAACGAGAATGTAATTCAGAAAATGAAAAAATCTTCTTTTCCTTAAGCGTATCAATCCGCGTAGACCTTTTTTGAAAACACGTTTAATTACTTTATTCAAAAGATTTGGGCGATAAAGCAGGATCTTATTTAAAATCATTTCCCTAAATCAACTATTAATGTCATTAATGGTCGATATTTCGTGATCTGGGAAAAGCATAGAGATCATTTTAATTTACCCACATTTCAAACCAACGTAAATTTACAGGAGATAAATTTGTTTAAGGTGTTAATAAATCAATCTTTATCCTGTTAATTAACCGTGCTTAACTTTAATCAATTTCAGGGTTTGGATTCCAGGGCTATCTTATTTCATTTCAAGTTATGATCCCCAAATCACGAGATCACGATTTGATCAATTAAAAATAATCGAGTTTAACCTTTTAATTAATTGTGATTAGTTAAGGGTTTCACGACTTTGGGTATCGATATTTCAAGTTGTCATTCAAGATAGAATTCCTGAAACGTGAAACTACAATATGATTTAATTATTGTTAATCATTATTAATTGTTTAATTAACTCGATTTAATTTTAAGCTAGTTTCACAATTTCGTATATCGGGACTTTGGTGGTCGCTCAAAGCAGGATCCCCGAATCGCGAAGTCGGGATGTGATTAGTTATTACTAATCGATTTTACTACCTTAATTAACATGGCTTAAAACTTATCATAGTTTCGCGATTTCACATGTCGGGACATTGAGACTCTTTATATGTTGGACTGTTAGGTCTGTGAAATCCCGAAACTCGATATTTTGAACACTGTTTTTAGCGATTTGACCCTTTAACTAGTGGGCGGCTCCATACCTTTCAAGAACTTATGATCGTTGTATCAAATGGAAGACCTCATCAATGGTGATATCCAAGTGCGTGTTTGTCTTTATTTAACGAGAATTAAACTTATTTAAGTCTAAAGATTAGAAAAAATAAATGTTTCAATAGGTACCTTGGCTATTGTGCTGGTATCCGTATCCATGTAGAGTGGTGGTAGAGCTAGCGGTTTATTTTGTGACATTTCAATTAGAGGCTCCACCTTGGGTGTGAACTCCAATTCTCTGGCAACTGTAGGACTAGAGGCTTCTCCAACCAGGATCTTCTTCTGGTTTGACATATTCAGTGACTGATGGGTTGATGGTCTTCAAGGAGGAATGTTTCCTTCAAGATAAAAATTTATCTTAGTTATCTGTCTGTTACACAATACCGAAGGAAAAATATTTATCATCAAGACCAAATACCTGTGAAAGAATTTTTTTTTCTGGTTCAGTACTTTCTAGCATCGAGATTTATAGAAATCCCGACAAAATCTAGCTTCGAGTGAAACAACTAGTTACTCGATAATTATTCACATCAAGAAGGTCTCAACTGCTCTATGCAAATAATGATAAGCTACCCAAACCTCATCGAATTCAAATAGCGTGTTTCCATCAGTCCCATTTGGATTTACCATGACCGAGTATAGAAAAATCCTTACGGATCTTTGAGGATTAACCACATTGTCAACGTCATAATTTGGAGTTAATTCACTACATAAATCGACGACATGAATGGATGTTAGGATCGTTAGTCGATGATTTGAAACAATGATGGGTTGGTGCGCATGATTGAAGAGATTAGGGCTCGAGGCATGCTTCTATTCTATGGTTTCAATAATGATTGTTGATGTTTGGTTTTCGATATTGGTGTGGAGGAGTTATATGCTTGTGTAACTTTTATGACAACTTTTTTGAGGTATTAACGTGGAACAATTGTTATGTCATCTAAAGTTCAGGGGCTCCTCTCAGTGGACTTGGCTAATTTGGATAGGTCAAAATTGTGAAAGGAGTGTCAAGAGGATGTCCCATGATGTAGAAAATTATGTCATTAAACAGTCATCGACGTAAGTGTTAGCGTGTAGAAACGATCGGTTTGGGGTTCTAGTTCACCGATGCCAACATGCCATCAATGATCGACAAGTTGCAAGTTTATGAATTTAAAACGTAGTTCATGATATTGTTCTGCTGATGTCGGTGGGATATCGATGATCAACGATTGAAATCTCATGGGTCTTGACGTAACGATTCTCACCAACTCGCCAACAACCAATGTAACATCGACGTCGACGATTTCCAACCTCTTCCTATTTACCTTTCTTGTCAACACACTCAATGTCTCGATCGATGATGTGAAAATTTCACGGTGACATGGAGCCTAACATGGAATGATCATTGTGATGCAACGATAATGGTGTGACACTTGGATTACTTGGGTGACATGTCAAGGTGTCATGTTCTATCCTAAGGTGAAGCTTGCCCTAAAAATGATGGCTTAGATGGCCTCCTAAGTTGATAGGCCAACCATAATGTTGAGGAAAGTTCATTTTTCCATGTTGTCACTAGGTTTGTTCTCAATAGTTTTTTTTTCTATGCACACTATTGGGCGTCGATGACTGATGTATCATTGGTGTTGATGGATGCCTCTACCCACTGTTTATTTGCGTACATTTGTTCGTTGATATGGCCGACACTCGACGTTTATTGGTATCAATGTTTTAAAGGGTAAAATGTCTCATTTAACACATCTGCATGCTGGTGCATTCAATGCTTGATGTTTATTAGCATCGACACTCTTAAGAGGTGATCGTCGAACATTGAAAAAAATCAAATTTGACAGGAAAATTAATAGTTTAAAAATGTTAAGTGTTGAAAACCTTCATTTTTTCAGTGTCTGAACTATTCTATCCTTCTCTCCATTTCAGTGATAATTCACACCAAGCTTGGGACTTGTCTAAGATAATCGAAGAAGGACCCCCCCCCAATTTTTTTTTTTTCATGATCATGCAAAAATCAAAGCATGTGGATGAAATTAAAAGAAAGCGGTACCCCAAAATTTTCTTAAATTTTGAGGGTTTGTTAAGTGCTTAACAAACCCAATATCTCGATTCACGGATTTGCAACCAATGATTTGTGTGGATATGTAACCGTTTTTGGGCACCATGATTTAAGATTTTTCATATTGTAATTGTATTATGTTAATCAATCTTTTAGAGTTTTTTGGTCATGTAGATGTAAGCTAGATTGGTTGCAGGGTTGTTCTTGTGGAAATAATGAGAGTATGATGGATATTGTGTCTTAGGTGTATACCAAGGTTAGTCATGTAACTATTTATTCTAAATGAGTAATACAACAAGAGAGCAATATGTTGAAGGAATGACGGTTTTCGCGTTTGCATTTCCTTGGTAAAATATCTGTGTAATATGTATGTCATTTATTTTCTTGTTTTAAATCTGTCTTCTCTTTCCTACTAGGTTTAGTGTGGATGTCTATTTCCTAACATGTGGTATAAAATCTTGATTTAAGCAGATATTGGATTTGAGATAAACCCTAGGTCTAGTGAGAGTTTTAAGTCAAAGATATTTAAATTTGTACTTGAAAGAATGGTAAGAAGTTCGAGGATAGAGATCGAAAAATTCAATGGCCAGAGTTTTGAGCTTTGGAAGATTAAAATTTAAGATCTCCTTGTATATAGAGAACAATGGGTAGTGGTTTATCCAGGTACCATTCCGACAGGAATGTCGAGGGAAGATTGGGGGAAACTCAAAAGATGGGTAAGGATAACGATTTGACTTTGTCTTGCAGATTCAATGCTATTGAATTTATCAGGTGAAGACTCAACCAAGTAACTATGAAACAAATTGGGAAGCTTGTGCAAGTTGAAATCCATGGTAAATAAGATGTTCCTTAGAAAGAAACTATATCTTCTGAGGGTGAGTGATGGGAGCTTGGTAATTGATCATCTGAATGCATTCAATAATATAATAATAAGAATTATCATATGTAGATATTAAAATCACTAAGGAGGAGAACTGTATTAACCTATTATGTTCTTTTCCAGATTCCTGGTGTTGGGTGTAGGTTGACTTTGAGGAAGAGTCCAATTTTTGGAAAGTGAAGCTTAATTTGGAAAAAGACAGCTGGCAGGAAAAGAAACATGTGTGAGGAAAATCTACATGCAAAGGAGGTAAGCATGAAAGGCGAGCATGCAGGAAAACCTAACCATGTTAGGGTTAGGGTTTTTGTAAGAGATTGTAATGATTGATAAGCTAAAAATTAATATAAATAAGTGCCTAGGAGGTCTAGGTCGGGGTTGTTGTTCTTGAGTTTTTCTATGTTTGGTTAGGAGAACTACTGTAAGATCTGAGATACTTTTGTAAGCAGTGAAGCTACAAGAGAGTCAAGTGGTTAGACCTTGAGGGTTAGATTGCAGTCTATGGAGCCTGGTGTGATCTAGTCAACCTCACAAAAGTGGTGGAACCTGTTTTGTGGTTGTAGGATCAAAATTGTAGTGTGCAAAACACCATACTTTGCAACAATATAATAAGAAGAGCCTAAGAAGCCGAATATTTGTGGACGTATCCCAGGAGGGGGTGAACCATAGTATCACCTATGTTATGTGTTGTGATTGATTGCATGTTTACCTTCTATAAGTGGTTAGACTATGTGATGCAGGAGCATCGATATCAAATCAAGAAAAGAGGATGTGGAAGCGAAGTCGACACATCAATGCTTTGAAAGAGCCAAACTGAATCTTAACTAGCTTGGTAGAGGTGTGGAGATATTTTTTAATCTCTCGTTAGTTAATTAGCAGTATGTAAAGTCAGGCCACTATTTTTAACTGACGGATCATTGTAAATCATTATACGACCGTAATATATTACAGGTGTAGGAGATTAACCCGTATTAGTCATTAGGTTGCATTAATTAAGCTGAGTAGGTAACCACTAGAGTGATAGGTGATAGATTTTAGATAGGAGGAAGAAGAGCGAGGAAGCTCTGGGTCCTTAGATAAGCTTTTCATTGTAATGGCTATAAGAGATAGCGATGTAATCATGCTTTTTTCTTTGAAATGAATAGAACAGAGAAAATTGATTCAATTGTACATTGTTGATACTATTTGACTGTTGTTATGTATTTTGTGAATGTACAAGGTTCATGGAGATTGAATAATTGAATAAGTTTCAAGTGTTTCTCTTCGGTAAGTTATGAAAGGAGTGCATATCGAACGCAAGGAGTGCATTTGAGAGAGTCTTTTTTGAATTGGAGCTCATAAGAGATAGCGTGGAACTTTTGTATGTAGAGTGTGAATATTAAGCACAAGGAGTGTGCGTAGAAGCGAACTTGCTCTAAGTTTGAAAGCTCAAGAAATTGAGCACAGAGTGTACCAGGAGGACATCATAAAGTCTTTTGAAAGATGCAGAAGGGTTGAATCCCTTGGAGACTGAGTAAGTTGAAAACTCAGGGAGGAATAGTGCAAGTTTTCACGCAGGAGTGTAAGTGTGCTCCAAGGTGAATTCAAATTTCATTGACAAAAAATCAAGAGGGAAAACACCGCTGAGACCTTTGAAACAATTGAAATCTTTCAAGTCAGGAAATAATTCAAGCTCAGAAGGGTTGACGCCAATTTATTTGGCAAGGAGTTATTGAGAACTTGGATGGATGGTAGAGACTCTTGGAGGGAGAAGTGTCAATAGCCATGTGCCGTTAGATCCAGAGAGGCTGCGAGGAGGATAAGGGCGAGAGTTATTCAACACTCAAAATTTTAGGAGAGATAGGACTTGGTGATCTAAGGGAAGATCGATCTGTTAGTTATTTTCATCGAAAATTCGAACATCAGGAGAATAAAGGAGAACTAATTCGCGAGTTTGCGAATTGTGACGTCCCATAGCGCTCGGAAGCTAGGCCCCAGGTCACAATTGGAGGTCACATCGAGGAAGATTAAGGGAGGAGCTAGCGCTCACTAGATTCCTAGTTCAGAGTTCAGGAGTTCGGGAGTCGGGAGAGTCAAGGTTGGATCCCTTGCAAATCCCCGACATGTGAAGTCACGAAGCGCCTTTTGGTTAAGCGCGCGGTCACAACCAGTGGTCATGTGGAGAAGGCTTGTGCCCAATGTTAATTTGCACAGGAGGAGTTTTACAAAGACCTCTTGGAGGTTCCAACAGAGAATTGAAGAGCTGTTTCAACTCAGTATTTAGAATGATCCTAGACTAGAAGGTCACGCAACCCTTGGAGAGAAGGGGGGTCTGCACCAAGTGGTATCAGAGCCTGAAAAGATACTTGAAGTTGTATTCTGTGTGTTAGGAGCAGTTGAAATAATGTCGCCAATGATACGCGTAGATCCATCTATAGTAAGCCGTACTATAAGAAGGGAAGTGAGAGAACTTCACTTAAGGTTGGAAGCAATGGAAGCAATGCAAAGGATAACATCTGTCGCTGGAGACATCAGTGATGTAGAGAGTGAAGAAATAGAAGTTGAAGAAGCTACGGGGGAAGATGCAGCTGATGAATGCTTCTTGAAAGATGTTATGAAGTTGGGAGCTAGAGCGAAGATGGACGTCCCAATATATGAATGTAACTTGGATTTCGAAGAGCTATTGGACTGGATAAGGTCCATGGACAAGTATTTCTACTATGAAGATGTCAATGAAGGAAGGAAGGTGAGACATGCTGTCACCATATTAAAGGGACACGCAACACTGTGGTGGGATGAACTGCAGGCAGAGAGAAGGAGAAAAGGAAAACAAAATATAAAGAATTGGGATAGGATGGTAGCCAAACTGAAGGCTAAATTCATGCCGAAGGATTACCAGATAAATTTGTTCAGAAATTTGCATAACCTGAGATAGAGGGGTATGACAGTGAGAGAGTATACAAAAGAATTCTATAGGATGAATATTAGGACTGGACAAAGAGAGAAAGATGATGAAAAAGTTGCCAGGTATATAAATGGCTTAAGGTATGAAATTCAGGATGAGATTAGCATGATGACCGTAAGTGTTGGATTACTGAGAGGGGGGGTGAATCATTAATAGAGAAATTTAATCCTTTTTAACCATATAATCCAAGTGTTATATCAATGAAGAATTATCATCCAATAACTGCAAAGTAAATAAGCAATGAACAAATGAACAAACATACACATACACAGTACACCAATGTTTTACGTGGAAACCCAAATCAGGAGAAAACCACATAATTCTTTTTCTTATATGTCTTGAAGAATTACATTCATTGGAAGCACCAACTTCCTTTGTTTTCTAGCTGCAACTAGAAGGAGGATCCAACCCCCTAGTTTCTCAAGCTACAACCTGAGGGAAGCTCCAACTCCCCAATTCTCTGGCTACAACCAGAAGGAGGCTACAACCCCCTATGTTATTTGTCTACAACCAGAAGGTGGCTACAACCACCTGTACTTTCCCCGTCCTACCACCCTGAAGTAGAAGTATAATGATGGAACCACTGTCAACCTGTCACCGTGAGATATACCACTGTAAACATGTACCAATAAATATGAACCATGCATCAACCATGCATCAACCTGTACCTCAACCTGTAATCAACCCATACCATAAAAAAGTGCATCAACCATGCACCAACCTATACCAAATAACCTGTAATCAACCTGTACCATAAACAAGTGCATCCAACCATGCACCAACTTGTACCAAAGAACCTGTAATCAACCTGTACCATAAACAAGTGCATCCAACCATGTACCAAGTATGTATCAATCATGTGTCAACTGCTCATCAACTATGACTCATCAATATGTACCAACATCATCAACTATACACCTCATGTATGTGCCAACTCATCAACTACTTGTCTCAACCATGTACTCAACATGTACCTCAACCAAAATCAATTTCATAATCCAAATCTGATTTGTAGCTCTGTAATAGACCTGGTGTATATGATCACATTCCTGCAAACCTTCCTTAATTTCAACAACAAGAGACTAACATTCTCATCAAACTTTTCTTTAGTCTCACATGCCTAGTTTTGGATTAGTCAACAACCCTAACTTGAAGTAATCATAACTTTGTACCTATACTGTATAAAGATCTAAAAATGATACACAATGTTCTTTAGTGTGTTTTATACAATTCCCCTAGGTATCACTACTTGGAATCTCTCATAAAAGGGGTTATAGAAAAAATGGCATACCTTGCTGAATTCTAGCTTATTCTAGAGAGCGACCTTATAGAGCGTGCCCCGCACATAATATTTGTTGAATTGATATGAAAATGTTAAAAAGAATACTAAAGAATGTACCCTAACCAACACATTTGTTTTCGCTTAATTTTTGTATGTTATGAATAATTTATGACGTTTTTACCCGAAACACCTGTTTTTGACTAGTTTCAGGACTAGCCACAAACCCTATTTTCCACAGAGTGTAACTCAAAAAATACAATGAACCACAAGATGAATTTTTTACCACAGATACTTGGATATGTTTTATCAATGGAATAGAAATTTCACTGTCTGAATCATTATAGAAAAAAAGTTATAGTGAAAATGGTGAGATGACCAGTAAATAACATACCTGAGAAAGCACCATCAAAATAATTTATCCTTCCTTGCATTTCGGCCTTCGTTTCTTCACCTTCCCTTAGAATTTTGGCTTAAATATTCTTGATTACCTCAGACACCTATAGATATTCAATATGCTCAAGTGTGATTAAAATTAGAGAGCCTTTCCTCTTATTTATACTCTCCAAGTAGCTTCCTTAAAAACATCTTCTAGGTCACTTGGCCCAACTTCCTTATTTTAGGGTTATCCCACTTCTAATTTCTCCATTAAATTTATTATTGAAATAATTTATTTTGTATTCACTTTGAATTATAATAAACTCATGACTTCACTTTATTATTTACCTTTTAAAATCTCTTGAACCACTTTGACTACTTTGACCTTTTGGGGCTTCTAGATGACATATGAGGGTCCTCCAACTTTGTAAGGCCATAACTCTCAAACCGTGAGGAGTTATGTGACGTTCCACATACCAACAGAAATGGAATGAAATTTACTATCCATATAGAATAGTATTATCTGAAAATATATCATAACTCATACCATTATCCATCAAACAAAATTGGGTCCATTACCCAAACCTGGGGTCTCCAACTTCTCATGGCCATAACTCTCTAACCGTGAGGAGTTATGTGACATTCCACATACCATCGAAAATGGAATGAAAAGAAATATCCATATATGATAGTTTACCTGGAAAATTCATTGTCCTTCATCTCATTATTCCACAATTAAGCATAGGTTCTCTTACTTCGCAAAGCGTCTTCCCATGAGGGCTTTGACCATAAAGGGACCACTTTGGAGTTCATCCATCTTTACTTCTTATCAACCATGACAAGACAATAATGAGTCATATTTACATCAAACAATATTGGGTCCATTACCCAAACCTTTATGCTGCGAGGCTTTCTTCAAGGGTTGACATTAGTGACAACCAACCTTAATCTACAGTAAGGACAATAGAAGAGCTTATCATATTGCACTGAAGGCAGAGGAAAAGTTGGCCAGGAATTAGAATCAATGAAATATAAGTAGAGTCATAAATAGAGATAAGGGAATTGCCTATGATAAGGAACTGAAAACTAAGGATGAGAATGAGAAATCCTATGGTCACTTTGAAAGGGGAGGAAGTTCTCAAAGAAGACCATTTGGTGGGAGAAATTATTTTCCTCGAGGAAGAGGAAGAGGTAGAGGAGGTGGAGTTAAATTTTATGCCTATTGAAAGACATGACACATGTCTTGGGAATTCCCCTAGAGGAAGAAAGAAGGAGGAGGAGAAGCACACATTTCTGAAGCTCAGAAGAATGTGGAAGCAGAAGCAGTAGAAGGAGGACAGAACCTTATGATGAGGAAATTTCTTCTAAAACCAGAGAAGGAAATAGAAGGCTAAGTTCAACGAACAAGGTTGTTTAGGACTGCTTGTAAAACAAAGGATAAAGTTTGCAAGATGATTATAGACAGTGGGAGCACTGATAATTTAGTATCTACATAAATGGTGGAGAATCTAGAGCTAGAGACAACTGCACAACCAAGTCCATATAAAGTATCGTGGTTGCAGAAAGGACATCAAGTAATGGTAAGTCAACAATGCAAAGTTGAATTTAAAATAGGAGGCTATAAAGATGAGATTATGTGTGATGTAATTCCAATGGATGTTTGTCATATTTTTTTGGGGAGACCATGGCGGTTTGATAGGAATTTCATTCATGATGGGATGAAGAATACTTGTACTCTGGAAAAAAAATGGTAGAACCCACATGTTACTGCCAATAGAAGAGAAGAAAGAAATGGAAGAAGCCATCACAAGAATACTTCTCATGAGTGGGAAGGAACTCTTGAAGGAAATCAAGAAAGATAAAGAAATGAATTTTTTTGTAGTGAGGAAGCCGAGAGTTATCCTTACCAATACTTCCATGAATTATTTACCTGAAGAAATCCAAGAATTGTTAGAGAATTTTGCTGACATAGTAGTGGATGATTTGCCTCACTCATTACCACCCATTAGGAGTGTCAGCCACCATATAGACTTGATTCTAGGAGCCAGTTTACCAAACAAAGCACCGTATAGGTTGACACCTTGAGAGAATGAAGAAGTTAAGAATCAAGTTTAGGAGTTGTTGGATAAAGGTTTAGTCAGGGAAAGTCTAAGCCCATGTGCAGTGCCAACTGTATTAAGTCTAAATAAGGATGGAGGATGGAGAATGTGTACAGATTCCAGAGCCATCAATAAGATTACCATCAGGTATAGGTTCCCTTTACCTTGGATGGAAGTTCTAATAAAGTTGCAGATGCTTTGAGCAGGAGGAGTTTGTTTATACAATAATTTTAAGTGAAGACCTTAGGGTTTGACCACCTTAAGGAAATGTATCAGGAAGATCCAAATTTTAAGGAGGCTTATGAAGCATATGAAAATCCTTTGTTGAGGGATAAAAATTTATGGGAAGAATATTTAATCCAGGATGGATTTTTGTTCAAAGGAAGCCAATTGTGCATACCGATATGTTCAATGAGAGAAAATTTATTAAAAATAAAACACAGTGGAGGTCTAGCCGAACATTTTGGTCATGACAAAAGATTTGCACAACTGAGTAGTTTGTATTATTGGCCAGGTATGAGGGCGGATGTGAATAAATTTGTAGGCCAATGTAAGATTTGTTAGCATGCAAAAGGGAAGAGACAAAGTACTGGTTTGTATCAACCATTTCCTATTCCAGAAAGGCCTTGGGATGCGATTAGTATGGATTTTGTATTGGGATTACCTAGAACCCAGAAGGGGAGTGATTCCATATTCGTTGTGGTCAATAGATTCTCTAAGATGGGAAATTTCATACCATGCCAAAAGACAAATGATGCTACACACATAGCCAATGTGTTTTTCAAAGAAGTTGTGAGATTACATGGATTTCCCAGAAGTACAATTTCAGACAGGGACACTAAGTTTGTAGGACACTTTTGGAGGAACTATGGAAGAGGCTGGGAACTAATTTATATTTTATTTCAACATATCACCCTTAGATAGACGGATTGACTGAAGTGGTGAACAAGAGTTTGGGAATTTTGTTAAGGATTTTAGTCACTGAACAAGGTTGTCAGTGGGATCAGATTCTGGCACAGACAAAAATTGCATTTAACAATTCAGTTAACAGGAACACTCGAAAAAGTCCATTTGAGATAGTATATGGAAGACAACCAAGAGGGGTTGAAGAATTGAGAGAGTTGAAACAAGATGAATTCAGGAGCGCTGGAGAAAAATATTTTTCTACATTAATGCAAAGACTTCAGATCAAGTTAGGAGGTAGATACATGATAGTAATCAAAAGTATAAGGACAAAGTTGATCAGAAAAGAAGGGAAGTTCAATTTGAAGTGGGAGATGAATTTTTAGCTCATTTGAGGAAGGAGAGGTTTCCATGAGGAACATATAATAATTTGAATATGAAGAAGACCATGCAAGATCCTTAGAAAATTTGTAGCAAATTCTTATGAGATAGAGTTTCCGGACAATGTTGGAATATCATCGATATTCAACGTTGCAGATTTGTATACTTATAACAGAGATGACGCAAGAAAATTAGATGATCAGGAAGAGATTTATTGGGAAGAACAGATGCCCAGAGTAGAAAAACCTCAGTTGGAGAAAATATTAGAACAAAGAGTTGGAAGGAAAACCAGAAGAAATATGCATCCTGAATATTTCGTAAAGTGGAAAGATCACCGATTGGAAGATTCAAGTTGGGTAATGGAGCTTGATATTTTGAAGCATGGAAAAATAGTACAAGAGCTCATGGACAAGAGTCCATGAATATTTTGGCCAGAGGAGTATGATGCAGGAGAATCACTATCAAATCAAGAAAAACAGATGTGGTAGCGAAGTCGACACATCAACGCTTTGAAAGAGCCAAACTGACTCTTAAACAATTTGGTAGCAGTGTAGAGATATTTTTGAATCTCTCGTTAATTAATTAGTAGTATGTAAAGTTGGGCCACCATTTTTAACTGACGGATCATTGTAAATCCTTACACGACTGTAATATATTATAGGTGTAGGATATTAGCTCGTATTAGTCATTAGGTTGCTTTAATTAAGCTGAGTAGGTAATCACTATAGTGATAGGTGATAGATTTTAGATACGAGGAAGAAGAACAAGGAAGCTACGGGTCCTTAGATAATTTTTTCATTGTAATGGCTGTAAGAGATAGCGACGTAATCATGTTTTTTTCTTTGAAGTTAATAGAATAGAGAAAATTGATTCAATTGTACAGTGTTGATACTGTTTGACTGTTGTTATGTATTCTGTGAATGTACGAGGTTCATGGAGATTGAATAATTGAATAAGTTTCAAGTGTTTCTCTTCTGTAAGTTATGCAAGGAGTGCATACTGAATGAAAGGAGTGCATGTGAGAGAGTCTTTTTCGACTTAGAGATCAGAATAGATAGCGTGGAACTTTTGTATGTAGAGTGTGCATATTAAGAGCAAGGAGTGTGCGTAGAAGCGAACTTGCTCTAAGTTCGAAAGCTCAGGAGGTTGAGCGCAAAGTGTGATAGGAGGGCATCAGAAAGTATTTTTAAATAAGAAGAAGGGTTTAATCCCTTGGAGACTGAGTAATTTGAAAACTCAGGGAGGAATAATGCAAGTTTTCATGCAGGAGTGTAAGTGTGCGCCAAGGTGAAGTCAAATTTCATTGACAAAATCTCAAGAGGGAAAACATCGCTGAGACCTTTGAAACAATTGAAATCTTTCAAGTCAGGAAAGAATTCAAGCTCAGAAGGGTTGATGCCAATTTATTTGGCAAGGATCTATTGAGAACTTGGACATACAATAGAGACTCTTGGAGAGAGAAGCGCCAATAGCCATGTGTCGTTAGATCCAGAGAAGCTGCAAGGAGGATAAGAGCAAGAGTTATTCAACACCTAAAATTTCAGGAGAGATAGGAGTTGTCGATCTAAGGGAAGATTGAAACATTAGTTCTTTTCATTAGAAATTCAGATATCAGGAGAAGAGAGGAGAACTAATTCGCTTGTTCACGAAGTGTGAAGTACCATAACGCTTGGAAGCTGGGCCCTAGGTCACAGTTAAAGGTCACATCGAGGAAGATTAAGAGAGGAGCTTGCGCTCACTATATTCATAGTTCGGAGTTTGGGAGTTCAGGAGTTGGGAGATTCAATGTTGGCTCCCATGAAAATCCTCGACATACGAAGTCACGAAGCGCCTTTTGGTTAAGCACGTGGTCACATGGAGAAGGATTGCGCCCAATGTTAATTCGCGTAGGAGGAGTTTTACAAAGACCTGTGGATTGTTTCTCGGAGGTTCCAACAGGGAATTGAAGAGCTGTTTCAGCTCAGTATTGTGAATGATCCTAGACCGGGAGGCTGTGAAGCCCTTGAAGAGAAGGGGGGTCTGCACCACTATGAATGGATGAATGGATAATTCTGTGAGATCTGTTATATGTTAGATATATTAGAATGAATGCATAGCTTTAACAGAGGAATGAATATTAAGAATAATAGGAAGAACAACCATATTTAGGCCTAAGAAGATGAAATACAATCCCAGATCCCCACTCTTTCCTAGACTGCAAGCATCTAAGCATTGCAGTCACCCATAGAGCTATCTCGGGTAAGACTGTGCAGTACATTCTATGTGTTGTGTTTCCTTCTGGTTTACCAGGACGACCGATAGTTTTAGAGGGTTTTGTTGGAGACCTGTTAGATCTAAACCTGGGTCAACCAAGAAGTAGATAGAAAGAGTGATAACCAACAAATGGTTCTGTCGTCGAAGGAAAGCATAGAAAACACATGGATGATCACTCAAGAGGTTGTCACGCAATACCAAGGTATTGCAAATTTTAGAGCCATGCGCCACACTATGTGGGTATAGGCGCGCATGGATCGAACCAAAGAATAGTTGTGACTCCGATACTGCATCAACGAAGAAGATGTAGAAATGGTCATGCACGATTAGCAAGATGACTGGAAGATACCAGTTATTACTAAGAAAGTGCCCACACCAAAGGAGGTAGAAGTAGAAGGATCTAAGACACTTGTAGGAGACAGTGCTATGCCGAAAAAGCCGAAGCCAAGTCAAAATCCTTCACAACAGAAGATGGGGAGTACACCAAAGAAAGATGCGCAGGTAGGAAAAAAGAAAACTGCCCCACCACAAAGAGAACAAGGAATGGGGTATAAAATGACACAAGAAACACCCTCGACAAAAATCCCATAGGAGACAGGGCAACCCAATCGACCAATCATACGCAAAAGCGGGTTGCGCAAAAAGGCCAAGGCTCACAAGCAGTTTCCAGAGTACACGATTACTAAGGATGATGTCGACCTTGTGGTAGAGAAAGTATAGGAATGAATAATTGAGGAGTTTGAAGACACCCAACACCAAAGAGTTCGAATTCAAGATGAGCTGGCGGAAAGCAGGCAAGTCCTAGAGCAAATGATAGCAACACACAATACTGAAGGGGGAACATAGCCCTTCCCCACTACAATAGAAGCAGAGGCAAGTTCTGCGATGAGCGAGCACGATACCCTCCAAAATAGAGTACAGGTAAGCCCAAACTTCCAAATGACATCCAACATGATGCATATGGATGAGACTGTAGCCCAGACACCACTGAAGGAACTGTGCAAGTAGATTTGGTAATGGCAAGGATATCAACCAAGGCACTGTATAAAATTTAGGTCAGTGTCGCGCATGAGGTGTAGTCGCATGCAAGAACATACGCAACATAATTACAACATACAAAGAATGCCAATGAAGCCTTAAAATTGGTATTCAAGTAGGTCAATATCGAAACCAAAGAGGAGAAAGAATGCACAGACAAGCTAACACAATGATTGATAGAGACATACAATCACATCCATGACAGCGCAGAAGAAGTAGAAAAAAGTGTGGAGGAGAATATCAACCTCATCGCACATACACTCAATCAATACAGGCATGAGATTGAGGAATTAAAAGAAAAAATCAACCCCACGACTCCCTTGGAGGTCAAGGAGTAGAGGAAACATGAAGCTGCAAGTAAAATCGATGATATGGAAAGACAAATTAGTGCATCAATAGGATTGTTTGACATAAAAGCCCAACTTTGGACAACACTGGAGGAAGATGAGCAGGTCCAACAATGGGACCAAAAAGAAGGAAAAGTAAGTGCAGTGATCCAGGACCTCAAGCAGAGGCAAAATACAATGAGTATCACATAGCATCTGAAAGGAACACATGATATGAAGAAGCTGCAGACAGAGTTAAAAGCAGTGAAGATGAAGAAACATGAAAGACATGCGCAGATGGAACCCCTTCAAGAGCAAGCAGCGCAAATGATCGTGCAGTTGGAGGAGGAGAAGAAGAACATGGTGCAAACATAGACAGAGTGCGCAACAATGATCTAGGAGGAGATCACAACGTAAGCATAAGAAGCACTTGCAGAGAAGGCCACGTAGGTATATGAAAGAGTAAGGGAACTTGTAGACAAGTTCCACAACCTAGGATAGGATTTCGAGGGAGCGCGCACTGTCTAGGTGGCTCGGGATGAGCCACATGTTAGTGTTGGATGCCTGTTGAGCGTAGGACGATTTTGAGTAAGAGTCCAATTTTTGGAAAGTGAATCTTAATTTGGAAAAAGACAACTAGCAGGAAAAGCAACACATGTGAGGAAAAGATACATGCAAAGGAGGAAAGCATGCAAGGCGCACATGCAAGAAAACCTAACACATTAGGGTTAGGGTTTTTGTAAGAGATTGTAATGGATGATAAGATGAAATTTAATATAAATAAGTGCCTAGGAGGTCTAGGTCAGGGTTGTTTTTCTCGAGTTTTGCTATTTTTGATTAGGATAACTACTGTAAGATATGAGATAATTTTGTAAGTTTTGGACCTGTATGAGAGTCAAGTGGTTAGACCTCGAGGGTTAGATTGCAAGCTGTGGAGCATGGTGCGATATAGTCAACTTCACAGAGGTGGTGGAACCTGTTTTTTGGTTGTAGGATCAGAATTGTAGTGCACACGATGCTATACTTTGCAGTAACATAATAAGAAGAGCCTAAGAAGCCAAATCTTTGTGGACGTATCCCAGGAGGGGGTGAACCACGGTAACATCTATGTTATGTGTTGTGATTGATTGCATGTTTACCTTATGTAAGTAGTTAGACTATGAATGGATGAATGGATAATTATGTGAGATCTGTTATATGTTAGATTTGTTAGAATTCATGCATAGATTTAACAAAGGAATGAATATTAAGAATAATAGAAAGAACAACCAGATCTAGGCCTAAGAATATGAAATGCAATCCCAGATCCCCACTATTTCATAGACTGCAAGCATCTGAGCATTGAATTCACCCATATAACTATCTCGGGTGAGACTATGCAGTACATTCTGTGTGTTGTGTTGCCTTTTGGTTTACCAGGAGGGCCAATAGTTTTAGAGGGTTTTGTTGGAGACCTATTAGATCTGAACCTGGGCTAGACAAGAAGTAGATAGAAAAGTGATAGCCAACACCTGGTATAGATTAGTCGTGGATATAGGGAGTAATTTGACCACATTAGTGCTATAAGATGTGGTTTCATCTCTATTATCAGAAGAAATGGGACAAAATAACATGGAAGGATCGACCGATTATGATTTAATGGTGAGAGGTCGACCAATTGATAGAGATAAAGGAAAATTATCTGATAGAAAGTCTAAGTCGAAGGGTAGATCTAAATCCCAGTTCAGTTAACGAGAAGATGCTGGAAATGTGGTAAAGTTGGACATTACAAAAGGAATTGCAAGTTGAAGGCGACATAAGTCAGTACAGGATCTGAAGAGAAGAAATCGATTGAGAGAAAGACTACTCCAAATAAAGGAGGTGATGTGTATATGGTGTCAACCAATACACAGTCGAGTCATGATATTTGGTTGATCGATTTGGGAGCATCCTTTCATATGAAACTTCACTAAGAATGGTTCTACGAATATGAGATATATGAAGGGGGAGATGTGTTCTTGGGGTATGACTCGAAAACCAAAAATGTCGGATGGGGAAGATTCTAATTAATGATACATGATGGGAGGAGTGAAACCCTTCAAGGTTTGGAAATAAACTTGATATATGTCAACAATATGACTGATGAAGGCGTGCACACTCTATTTCAAAAGGATATGTGCAAAATGGTTAGGGGTGCGATGGTATTAATGAAAGGAGTTTGTATTGGCACCCTATACAAGTTGTTAGGGATTTTTAACTTGATTGGATGCAAAAACATTCTTGTTCCTCAAGTTGAATCGACTTCGAATCGACTCGACTTCAAATTGACTCGACTCAAATTGGGTTGATTTGATTCAAACCGACTTGAATTTTCTTCATCAAGTCAACCCGACCATGTTATGGTACTAAAGGATGGGACACATTAGAGAAAAAGGACTTCAACCTATGAAAAACAAAGGTATGGTTGAAGGATTTCCTAATTGTAATTTGGAAGTCGATTTTTGTGAACATTGTATATATGGAAAACAAGATTGGGTTAGGTTACCATATGGAGAGCCAATGGAAAAAGGGATTCTAGAATTAATTCATAGTGAGATGTTTGGGATTGTAACAGTCCCTTCACTTGGTGGATCCCTGTATTATGTGTCCTTCATAGATGATTTTTCCTGGAAGATAAAGATATACTTCTTGAGGAATAAATCAAAGGTTTTCAAGAAAATCAAAGAGTTTAAATATCTTGTAGAAAACAAGACATATAATAATATCAAGGTGATGAGAATCGACAATGGTGGAGAATTCCATCGAAAGGACTTTGAGTGGTTATGCAAGCAATGTGGCATAACATGCCAAAATAACACACCATATACATCACAACAAAATGGAGTGATTGAGAGAATGAATAGAACATTGATGGACAAGGAGAGAAACATGGTAAATGGTGTATAGCTCACACAAGAATTCTGGGCAGAAGCAGTCAACACAACACAATATTTGGAAAATAAGTCTCCTTCATCAACACTAGTTGACTCAACTCCACATGAGGTATGGTTTGGTAAGAATCCTTCACTTTCACATCTCAAAGTATTTGGTTGTGATACATTTGTGCCTGATCCTAGGAAAAGAGGAGCAAGCTGGATAAGAAGGAAACCAAGTTTATTTTCATTGGGTACAAGGATGGAATGAAAGGATATAAGCTCTAGGATCTTACATAAAGGAAAACAATGTATAGTCAAGATGTGGTATTTAGGGAAGTCAGTGGAGCTTCTGAGTCTGAAGAGGTTCAAATAGAGAAATATCTAGAGAAGGTGAGGTTTGAGCTGAGAAATGAAGAAAATGATTCATATGAGTTGAATGAATTAGATCAAGAGGTGGAACAACTGAATCAATTTGTAAGAAGATAAGAATTAGTAACAAAACCTGTTGAAAGGTATAGTCCACTTGATTTATTCTCCGCATCTATATTATCTACCACTAATGAGGATCCCAAGTTGGTTAAGGAGGCAAATGAATCAAAAGAGGGTAAAATATACATGGGGACCTAGAATAAGAAATATACATGAAACAACCTGAAGGATTTGCTGTAAAGCGAAATAAAGAGCTAGTGTGCAAGTTGAAAAGATCCCTTTATGGTCTAAAACAATCACCAAGGATGTGGTACCCAAATTTTGATACCTACATTATTAGTTTGGTATTTGTGAGAAGCAAGGTTGATGATTATGTATATTCCAAGGAAGAAGGTGGGCATTTCATATATGTAGCTTTGTATGTCAGTGACATGTTGCTGGTCAAAAACACCATGGACGCAATAAAGGAGGTGAAGGAGTAGCTATCCTTCAAGTTCGACATGAAGGATATTGGTGCCACGAACTTCATTTTGGGAATGGAGATCAAGAGAGATCAATCAATGAGAAATATTTGGTTGAACCATAGGACGTACATTGAAACAATCTTGAATCATTTCAACACACAAGATTGCAAATCAGTCAAGGTATCAATTCCTATGGGAGCAAGGATAATTGTTGAATAGTGTCCAAAGATATAGGAAGATATAGAGGACATGGAACATGTTCCCTATGCAAGTGCGATTTGTAGTTTGATATATGCGATGGTATGCACTTGACTAGACATTTCCCATGCAGTCAAAGTGTTGAGAAGGTACATGTAGACACTTAGGAAAGATCACTGGAAAACTGTCAAGAGAGTGTTCAAGTATTTGTGTGGCACAAAAGATTATGCTATTTTCTACCAAAGGAAACCTGAAGTTGACAGTGAAGTAGAAGTACATGGATTTGTTGACATCGTCTGGGTTGGAGATTTGGATCGACGAAGGTCAACCAATGGATATGTGTTCAAGATGTTCTATGGAGAAATTATATGGATGAGTAAGAAACATGAGATCGTAGCCTTGTCAACAATAAAAGCTGAATATATGGAAACTACTCATGGAAGCAAAGAAGCAATATGGTTGCAACGTCTGTGTTCATGTATTGGGTTTGAGTAGAGAGCTATGAAGATAAAATATGAGAGTGAAAGTGCAATATTTATGGAAAAGAATCCAATGTACCATTATAGGATGAAGAATATTGATGTACAATACCATTTCATGAGAGACATGGTGGAAAGCAACAAAGTGTTGCTGGAGAAAGTAGAAACGTTGGAAAATATATCAGACTCTTTGACGAAGTCTATGAATGTTGTGAAGTTCTCATGGTGTAGAGAGGCAATGGGAATTATTTCCCTGGGTCAGTGAACAAATGTTCATGTTCTCATGTATCTGCAAAGAATACAATAAGTGGGATAATGATGGGTTGTTATATTATTTGGAGTGAAAGAACAATCATCCGATTGTCTAGTTGAGGTGGATCAACTAGGAGATAAGTTGACCGACAAGTTAAGTCGAGTTGATAGTTATGTTAAGGTTAAAGTGATCAGGAAGTCAAATTTGAATTGATTGATGGGAAATTCGAAAGGTTATCCGACAAGAGGTCATCATGAGGTCTAGTGGAAATTGATTGAAGATTGATTGGTAAATAGATTGAAGTAAAATCTAACAAAATCCCAATATTCACAGGATTTGCAGCCAATGATATGCGTGGATCTCTAATCATTTTTGGGTTCCATGTTCTATAGTTTTACATATTGTAAATCCTATAAATAAGGTTTTATGTAATTGCATTATGTTAATCAATATTTAGATCAATATTTTAGAGGTTGTTGGTCATGTAGTTGTAAGCTAGATTGGCTACATGATTGTTCTTGTCTAAATCAAGAGAGTATGATGGTGATTGTGTCTTAGGTGTAGAACAAGTTTAGTCATGTAACTCTTTATTCTGAATGAAGAAGAGAACAAGAGACCAAGATGCTCAATGAATGTTGGTTTTCCTGTTTGGGTTTTAGTAAAATATCTATGTACTGTGTTTGTCATTTATTTTCTTGTTTTAAATATGTCTTTTTTCCTAATAGGTTTAGTGTGGATGTCTATTTCCTAACACTTATCAACTAAGATTCAAAACTCTAGCAGTAGCCCATGTTTCTAGCATGTAATGTCCCTTTCCAAATGATCTCTCTAGGAGATTTACAAAAAAACCTAAGTGATTCCTGTAGGCTGTAGTCAGTGGAAAAATAGAATCAATTAATTATTTAATGTCATGCGAGCGGAAAAAGTAACTTATTAAAAGTGAAATTGAGTAATTAATAAAAAGAGGTGTTTTAAGTGACTTAAAGTTTATAAAGTCAATTTAATTTATTAAAAGGAAAAAAGGGTCCAAAAGGGGTCAATGAGAGAATAAAAGGAGAATGAGGGGCACCCTCTTTCATTATGCATTTTTTTAATTTTCCAAAAATGAAATTGAGAGAGCTCTTGTGGATTTGGCTCTTGGGACGAAAAACCCTAGAGAGTTTAGAGATTGGTTTTGGGGGTGAGACTATCCATCCTAGTTGGTCATAGGGAGGAGATCATTCATATTTCTTCAAGTGTGCTTCAATGAGTATTTCTTCTTTGGCAACAAAGTTTTTCCTATTTGAGGATGAGTTTTATTTGTGGCAGCTGAGCCTCACAGTTCGTGGCTGATTATTGGTTTTAGGAGACTGAGTTTGTAATTTTTGGGTCGCTCCTCATTGGGGCCGAGTTTAATTGTTTAGAGGGCGAGTTACACATTGGAGGGTGAGTTATTCTTGTGGGTTGAAGAGTAGCTGTTGTGGTTGCCTTTTTGTGTGAAAATGGGTCTATTATGTCTTGTGGTGGGCATGCTACTGGACCTGGGTGGATTACTCCTTTGGAAGGACTGTTATTGCTATACGAAGGGCTAAAGTTTCCACTATAGAAGTCATTTTACTTGGAACATACCCAAAATAATTGTGGGAGGTTGCTTGCTAGTGATATTGGGCATATTTGCATTGTAGGAAGCTGAAATTATTAGTGTTATTACTCAGTTGTTCTAATATCAACACTTTGCTGCATACAAACACATCTACAAGCCTGCATTTCTCTTGTATAATTGTTGTACATTTCATTCACCTACATGAAGCTCTATATTCAGTGAACAAGTCAGAAGTTATTTTATTATTTGTTGTTTAGTATGTGGGAAAAATAATGATTTATTTCCTTGATGTATCAACCCATAACCAACAACTAAATGAATAGTCACGTTCATGCTATATATTGTTGTTTGACTCTATCCTGGCTATTCTAGTACTGGTGCTTATTATTATATGCCAAATACTTTTCATATGTATTGTAAAATGTTTGTGAAAATGATTATATCAACAACACACATAAACATCTACAGTAACAATTTGTTTGACGAAGTATCTATACAATAGACCAAGTAAAAATTTCAAAAACATTTAGTGGGAAAATTACAGTGGTATCAAAGCATTAGTCTTGCCAACCTGAGGGATTTTATTGATTCATGAGGCAACGAGACGAAGAAGGGTATATCACCTAAGTAAGTAGGATGTAGCGAGGGGTAGAAAATATTTTTAACCAAGAAGAAGAAGTAGACGAGAACCAACCAGAGGTAGAAAAAGAAGAAGTCACGGGGGACAATAATGAGGACAAGGCTTTGAAAATATTAGAAGGCTTAGCCAATGGGAAACAAAAATTAGCACAACTCTTGACAGAGTTAATTGCTAGTAACCAAGCAAACCAAAACCACATGGGTAACAATGGTTTGGGAGGCACTAATGGACACAACAGGGGAAAAAATGGTGTAGGGGGTTCGAATGGGAATAATAGAAACCATGGAAAAGGTAGAAACAATCATATTCTCGCACAAGTTGGCACTAGAACCACATGTATAATAATTCCTTGGCCTCTTATGCCTCAGTTCGTGGGGAACCAACAAACAAGAAATCAAGGGAAACAAGGGCAAGGTGGGACCTTTGATGATTATTGAAGGGGGTTCTAGGCTCTTGGTGAGGAATTTCAGGCAGCCATGTCACTACAAGACTACTGCATTATCAAGTAGAGGGACATACCAAGGGAGGTTAATAGGGGTCAACAAAACATTGATTTCATGAGAAAATTTGGGAAGCACACCATTTCCTCCTTTGATGGTTTGAACAAGTGCACAAATAGAGTATGGGTGAAAAATTTGGACACATACTTCCAACTCAACCCAATGAAGAAGGAATAAGTGATTAATTTCACTACCTTTCACTTATATGGGGAGGCCCATGAGTGGTGGTACCATGAATTGGCCACTCTGGGGAATTCCAACATCACCTACTATCTGTAATTCACACATAAGTTGATTGAGATATTTGATAGGAAGGATCCAAAATTACATTTCAGAGAGTTGGCACAACTCAAATAGGTTTGGACACTAGATGCATACATCACTGAGTTTCATAGGTTTGTAGTCAATGAAAAATATATCTGAGTAGAGATTGGTGATGCTATTCACAGAGGGTTTATTTGAGCTATTACGTGGTTGGGTAAAATCCTTAAAACCCGAGACTCTATAGGATTCCATCATCAGGACACGGGACATAGAAGATGCGGTCCTGAAGACAAAGATTTTTTCCAAATATTTTGTTCCCCAGAAGAATAAAGATAAGAAAACCTTTTAGAAAGAGGGAATTGGTAAGGATAAGATGAATGAGAAAACTCATAATGGGTTAAGAAGAAATAATATTTGCTTCACATGCAAGTACCATTGGGAACCTAGACATAGGTGTATAGGAAAGGGTAAGGCACACAATATAGAAGTTCTTTCAGATAGTGAGGAAGAAGAGGAAGTAGAGAAGGTACATGATGGAGAGAAGGATAGATCATATGAGGAGAAACCACATGAGGAGGTCAACAATGGAGCTATCACCAATCCACTGAGTGTCCCCAAATTTCACACCTTTAGGATTCGTGGTGTAGTTCATGGTCATCAAGTCACAACACTGATTGATGGTGTGGAAACACACAACTTCATCGACTCAACCCTGGTGGATAAGAGGGAATTACGATCTAGGTTGATATTGATGGCCACCCACCTCTTCTAAATGGCTCACATTCAATTTTCATCTTGGTATTTTTTTTCTAGCTTTTCAGGTCCTAAACTTTTGGGGCTATTTCGAGGCCCTAAACAATGTTTTTTGGGCCCGCCACAGTCACATTGTACATAGAGTTAGAGTGTAATGGAATAATGTGTATTCCTCGAATAATCATTTCCAACGGGCTATCGTGTTCCTAAAATGAAGATTGTATGCAAAAGTTACAACCCTGGGAATTTGATGTACCGACTTACCCCATCAGGGCCCACATGACTTTTGGCGCTTCATTTCCTAGGGTTAGGTTTTTGGATGTATAGGGTTTTTTGATTACTTCTTACTAAAAGGGTTTGGATGCCTCATTATAATTTTCTTAGATGAATGTGCATAGCCACCACATATCTTCTCAGAGATTAGCTACCACCATTCGAGCAAGATTGTTTCATTCTGCATTTTACAGTTTTAGCAGTTTTCTTTATTGAATAGAAGTTAAGTTTTACTGTATATCTATTATTATTCTATGTATATCTGTGTTAATTTTATAAATATTTGTTTCATTTTGTTCCACTCATAAATCTGGATCAGTGGTATCAAAGTGGTCTTCTCTTCATCTGTTTCTCTGTGCATGTCCCCAACGAGGTCAAGGTATAAGCAATTGGGACTCAAACAAGTTGAGCCTTTGCAAGATCGACCTCACTGAACTCAAAGACCTCCCATGGGAGAAGAAAAGAGAGACAATGGGGCATGGTATCTCTTTAAACTGTTTCTTAAGGAATCCCTCATGCAACAGATGATCGAGTTGATGGATAACTTTGCACAAATCCTTTGACTGCTGCCAACATGCGATGCATCTTCCTTAATTGGAGACACCGCCCCCTTCAAGGTACAGATCAATTTTGATATTCCTATATTTGAAGGTCAAATAAATGTGGATGTTGTAGACAAATGGTTAAACCTTCTAGAAGGGTATTTTTCTGTACATAAGTTTTCCAATAGAGAAAATATTAGATTTGTGCTCCTTAAGGCCATCTCCCATGTCAAATATTGGTGGGAGACTTTCTGTGAGCAATTGGAAATAGAGGGATCTACATTATTTGTAGTTGCACCCACTTGGGGTTCTTTCAAGGATGCTATTAAGGAACAATACTACCCTGTTGGAAGTTACGACGACTTATATACAAGATGGACCACACTGCGACAGGAAATGGACCAAATAGTGCCAGAGTTCACCAATGTATTCCATACCTTGCACACCAAGATGGGTATCAAAGACTCTAAGTGACATATGGTGCTCAACTATCGTGATGGTCTGCATAGACAAATCCAAACATAAATGGATTTTCTGGACATCTCATCCTTGGGCAGGGTCTATCGATATGCTATCAAAATTGAGAAAAATCTTAAACAAAATACACATTAGTTTGGGTTTGCGAACCCCTCATAGCAGAAGCAGGGAAAAGGCAACCCCAACACGTACAACAAAGGGAAGAGCAAGGATGGAAAACCTTAGGAAAACTAGTATAAAATGCAAACAAAGAAGGACAATGGGAAGATAAAGAAAGACACCTAGAAGTGGTGCAAGTTCCATAAGAGCCCTTAGTATAACACTATTGAATGCCACTCAAAGAATTCATTGGTGGCCGAGGTGAAATCCTCTGAATCAAATGCGGGCTCTGACTCTGATTCTAAACCAAAAAAAGGGTGACAGATCATTGATGAAAAACTTGGTGCCACTATTGCTACCACCAAGGTCCAACCCAGTGAACCCGATGAACCAGAGGAAGGTGATCACCTCTTTCATTCACAGATGTGGGTGAAGGGTACTCTATTTCACTTCATCGTTGATAATGGTAGCCAAAAGAACTCATCTAAGTGGATGCCATCAAGCTTTTGGCTCTAGTGACAACACCACACCCAAAATCGTACACCATTAGATGGCTCTACCAAGGGAGCGATTTCCACGTCAGCCAACAATGTTGCCTACTTTACGGAATCAAGCCCTTTAAAGATGAGGTATTGTGTGATGTCTCCCCCCTTGAAGTTTGTGATTTTATTTTGGGCCAAACTTATTTATGGAAAAATTATGATGTGTATGAGTCTAGGCCTCATAGTGTTATTATTACTTTGGATAGGAAATTGTACATGATACTCGAGATAGTCCCACCTACTACAATTTCCTTGATATCTTCCAAGCAATGAAGGAAGGTCATCTCTCAGATCGAGAAGTTTGTCTTCTTCGTGGTTCACGTTCAAAGTAAGTGGAAGGTTGCAGCCACATCCATGGCCTCCATGATATGTCCCTCCACATAGTAGAAGCAAGTGGATAAGATCGTGGAAGAATACAAAGACATCTTGTCCTCATAGACTAGGGTAACTATGCACTGTTAGGTCAAGCACTCAATCTATATGACCCCCAATGCATTGCTACTCAATGAGACAATCTATCGCCACTCTCTATAATAGAATGAATAAATCAAGCGCCAAATCCAAGAGATGCTCGAAAAAGGGCACATATGACCAAGTTCATCACCTTCTGGAATCCCAATCTTGCTAGTGTAGAAGAAAGATGGGATTTGGCGACTCTGCATTGATTATCGAGCTCTAAATAAAATCATAGTTAGGAATCGATACCCAATTCCACGAATTGATGATCTCCTTGACTAGATCAAGGGGGAAAAATACTTTAGTAATATTGATATGAAGTCCGACTACCACTAGGTCTCAATATAGGAGATTGATGTATGGAAGTCTTCCTTCAAGTCCAAAAAGGTTGGTCATGCCCTTTCGATTGACAAATGCTCCAAAAAATTTCATGAGGATGATGGATGATATCTTTAATCCTTTCACCAGTTATTTTGTGGTGGTGTATTTCGATGGCATCCTCATCTTCAACAAGAGTTGGGAGGAACACTTGTAGCATATTCAACAACTTCTGCACACTCTGTGACAATACAAGCTATATGCAAATTTGGAAAAATTCTCCTTCAAAATGAACGAGGTCCAATAACTAGGCTACAATGTTGATGAGCATGGAGTGCATGTCGATCCAACCAAGATCTAGGTCATCCGTGACAGGATAGTCCTGACCACGCTCATTGAGCTTCGAAGCTTCTTGTCCCTTGCCAATTTCTTTCGCAAGTTCATGTTGGGATTCTTCCGCATTGCATGGGCCCTTAACGAATTGACCAGGGGTGGTGGAAAGGATAAATTCATGTGGGGGCAGTCACAACAAAAATCATTCGATGATTTGAAGCATCACTTGTGCTCAACCCCAATTCTCTCATTACCCGACCTGCAACATCCTTTTGAGATTGAGATAGATGTTTCAGACTATGTTGTGGGCACAATTCTCACTCAACATGGACATCATGTGGCCTATCATAGTGAGACACTATTAGATACCTTCTGCAAGTACCCCACTTATGATAAAATAAATGAACTCCATTGTACAAGACAACCTCCAGTGGAGGCATTACATTTTTGGGAAGGAGACAATCATTCACACTGATAATAAGCCTTTGCAATTCATGCAGTCACAAGGAAAATTGCAGAAAGGCCACCATCAGAAGTGGTCCACATAATTACAATAATTACATCTCAACATTAATTATAAGATAGGGAGAACCAACCAAATCATTGACTTCCTAAGTCGACCTCTAGTTGCATCACTAACCATGGTGCTAGAATCCTATGGACATGAGACCTCCGGATGGCCCCAACTCTACGAGAAAGATCATGAATTCACCACTAACTACCATACATTGTGCAAAAACACAACTGTCACTGATTTCCATCCTTAGGATGGGTTGTTGTGCTCTCTGGTCCATCTTTTCATCCCATCAAGTGAGAGAGAGAAGCTTATTTGGGAAGCTAACTATAGTTGGGTGGAAAGTCACTTTGGCGTAGAAAAGACAATGGAAGTGCTGCAACAACAATTGTATTGGACGAAACTTCGATAGGATGTCAACAAGTATATGATCTCTTGCATGACCTATGCCATTAACAAACCATCCATTAACAAACAAGGCATGTACACCCGTCTTCCTACTCCCAACAGGCCTTGAGAATCTATCTTGATGGACTACATGTCAAGCCTTCCTTCAAATAAGCAAGGAAATGACTATGTTTTCATGGTTGTTGATCGATTTTCCAAGATGGCGATTATGGCCTCCTACAAGAAGAGCATCATAGTGGAGGCCACTACCAAGCTCTTCTTCGAATGAGTGTGGGTACATTTTTGGATACCACAAACCATCGTCTCATATTGAGACAACCGATTCCTCAACACATTCTGGTCGAGCCTCTGTTCACGACTAGACACCAAGCTCACCAAATCCATGAATTTCCACCCCCAAACGGATGGCTAAACCGATTTTTTCAATAGGATGATTGTTCATATCTTACACATGTAGAATTCCAAGCATCCACACACATGGGATGAGAGTCTTCCCTATGTTCAACATAGTTACAACAAAACCATACATACCTCAACCGACCACAACCCCTTTCAGGTGGGGTTAGGATTTCAACCATTGGGTCCAATGGATGTTGCACTACCCCTTGCATCCACACAGGGAGAATAATCCCATGCTCAAATAGAAGTTGACAAAGCCACCCAGTTCATTGAATGAATCCAACACATCCGCCAACAGGTTCTACATATTTTGCAGAAGTCCAATGCCAAGTACAAGCAACGCCATGATCAACATTGGGTGGCACATAAGTTTCAAGTGGGATATAAAGTTTGGTTGCACGTGGAGAAATAACTCTTTACAGGACTCCATCAGAAGCTTCAATTGCTCTGCTATGGACCTTACACCATCACCGAGACTGTGGGTGACAATTCTTTTGAGGTCAACATTCCCCCCTTCCTTGGCTTGCACCCAATATTTAATTTGGACCTCCTTCGACCATACTTTCCACCCTTATTGGACACCTCAGAGATCATAGAACAATTGACACTGACAAAGCTCAACCCTAACTGCATGAGACATGCATCCATTGATCATATCATGGACACATAGGTCAAGGGCACTCACCAACAAAAGTTTCAGTTGTATCGTGTTGTCAAAGAAAGACAACTCCTGCACCAAGGAAAGTGGTTCACCTGGGGCCAGATTCAATACAAATTTTCTCATCTGATGGGGGAACTCAATGCAAAGGAGACCATTGCTTCCTAAGGAGTGAGGATTTATCTAGGTGGATATCGGTGGCCACCCACCTCTTTCAACTGGCTCACATTCAATTTTCATCTTGGTAGTTTTTTTCTAGCTTTTCAGGTCGTTAAATTCTAGGGCCGTTTTGAGGCCCTAAACAACATTTTTTGGGCCTGCCATAGTTACATTGTAAACAAAGTTAGAGTATGATGACATAATGTGTATTCCTCGGATAGAAATTTCCAACGGGATATTGTGCGCCTAAAATGAAGATCGTATGCAAAATTTATGACACTGGGAAGTTGATGTACCAACTTACCCCATCGGGGCCCACATGAATTTTGACACTTCATCTCCTAGGGTTAGGGTTTTTTGATTACTTTCTGCTAAAAGGGCATGGATGTCTCATTGTAATGTGCTCAGACGAATGCACACAACCACCACATATCTTCTTAGATATTAGCTACCACCATTCAAGCAAGATTGTTTCATTATGCATTTTACAGTTTCAACATATTTCTTTATTGAATAGAAGTTAAGCTTCACTCTATCTCTATTATTGTTCTCTGTATATCTGTGTTAATGTTATAAATCTGTTTTTCATTTTTTTCTTCTCATAAATCTAGATCACATTCCTAAGGTGGATTTTGATGGGTTTGATGTAGTGACATCTGGTGGGTGCATTATTCATTGCATACAAAATATCCCACAGTTATGCGTAACACTGGGAAACTACACAGTAACCAATGATTTCTATGTAGTTGAGCTACAAGACACCAATATCATATTGGGGGTCCAATGGCTTGTTTCCATAGGAAAACATTTTGTTCACTACTAAGCCATGGAGCTAGAGTTCAAAGTAGTAGATGTTAGGAAGGTGGTTTTGAGGAGAATGTCAAATGATGCTCCTAGGATTGTCTCAGCCAAAAAGATGGAGGGTATATTTAGACATGGGGATGTCGCTTATGTAACAAGGTTTTTGATCACTACTAAGAAACTTAATAAAATAAACCATCAATATCATATAGACATCCAAAAACTGCTGAGCAAACATGATTGATTTTTTGGACAGATACCTCCAGGGAGATTTCCAAACAGGGGATTTGAGCACATTATTCAATTGTAAGAGGGAGTGAAAACTATGATCACCACTCCCTACAGGAATTCAAATAAATTCAAGGATGAGTTTGAGAAAGCATTTAAGGAACTGCTGGAGATGGGACACATTAGGCCTAACTCTAGTCCATTCACTTCTTCTGTAGTGTGGTGAAGAAGAAGGATGACACAATGCAGATGTGCATTGACTATAAACAAAATTACCAATTTAACAAGAACCGTGACCTCAAGACGAGAACTCTAGCCCTTAAAACCCATATTTTTGCATAAAAAACATGAAAATCAACCCCCAAATAAAAAAGTGGTGCTACTGGTAACTTCATTTTTCTTTCCTGGGTTAAAATTACAA
>ML786754.1:589120-608732 GCA_009831015.1 Picea engelmannii | reverse complement strand
TATATATATATAATTTTTGGGTTTTTTCTTTACTTTTCAGTTTTAATTTTTTATTTAAAGGTTTTTTTCAATTTTCTTTTTACTTTTTTAACTTAAAAGGTAAACATTTTTAATTGTTTTGTTTTTCGTAGTTTTTTTAGTTTTTAATTTTTCTTTAAAAAACATTAAATTAAGGTTACAATTTTTCTAACTAAAATGGTTGTTTTTTGTTTTACTTTTAAAAAAACCAACTCTTAGTTTTCTTTTTTTATAATTTCTTTATTTTTTTAATGCAAATTTTAAAAAAGTATAAAAATAATTTTTAAGCAATGATTTAGGAGCCAATTTTGAGTTGTTTATTGACGACGGTCGTTGTCAAAGCCAAAATTTCAATTAAGCGATAATTTTAACTCCAAAAGTTTTTTGGTGGTATTGGTAGCATCTCTTTTTGATTCAATGGCCAATTTTAAGGTCTTTGTCCACAATGAATTAAGTTGTCAACACAACGGGTTTGAATGGGTCCAAATTTTAACCACTGCAAAAAAAGGGTGCTACTGGTAGAGTTCTTGTTTTTCAGAGGTCCAATTGTTTTACCCCATTTCAAAAAATGGTAGTACCGGTAGCACCATTTTTTGAAATGGGGGTAAAAAATGCAACCTCTGAAAAATGAGAACTCTGGAGAGTTCTCGTTAAGTTGGTAACTATGTTTATAGAGAGATGAATAAAAATGGTATCAAGAATAGGTGCCCTATTCCCAGGATCAACAAGCTTCTAGATGAGTTGCACATAGCAATGCATTTTTCGAAGATTTATCTTTGATCGTGGTTCCATCAGATCATAGTCAGAGAACATAATATTCTCATAAATGCTTTCACATGCCATTATGGGCATTATGGGTTTCTGGTCATGCCATTTGGGTTGACCAACACACTAGCCACCTTTCATTCTTGCATGAACCACATATTCAAAAATCAACCGAGGAAGTTTTTTCTGGTATTTTTTTATGATCTTCTAATATATAATAGGACATGGGAGGAACACTTAGAGCATATGGATGAGATCTTGAGCATCATGGAGGAACAATCACTGTATTCCAAGGAGTCAAAGTGTGAGTTTGGCATGAAAAATATCTTATACTTGGGTCACATGGTCAGTGCTTATGGAGTACATGTGGATAGGGAGAAGATACATGCTATACTGGATTGGCCACCGCCTAAAAATCTTAACACACTTGTGTGGTTTCTTTGGGATTTACAACTACTACAAGCAGTTTGTGAAGGGGTTTTCATAGTTGGTTGCAACAATAATAGATCTCACAAAGGAAGGGGCATTTAGGTGGATTGAGAAGGCTCATAAGAAATTCAACAAGATGAAGAAAGTGATGAGAACTTTCCTAGTTCTAGCAATTCCTTATTTGACTCAGCCCTTTGTGCTTGAGTGTGATGCATTGGATGAGAGGATATGAGTAGTTTTGATGTAGAAAATGCATCCAATAGCATATGAGAGTAGGAAGATCACATATTCATAGATACTCTACTCCATATATGACAAGGAAATGATCGCCATCATGCATGCCTTGATGAAGTTTAGACACTACTTGGTAGGTAGAAAATTTGTGGTTAAGATCGACCACAACGGCTTGAGGTAATTTTGGGGGAAAAAGGACTTGAATGAAAGGAAGCAGAAGTGGGTTAACAATTTGCAGGCATATGATTTCAACATTTAGTATGTAAAAGGAAAAAAAATTCAATTGTTGATGTTCTCTCCAGGAAACTGGAGATATGTTCACTTGTAGAGATTTCAGTTGATTGGAAATCCCACCTCTTGGTGGACTATTCCAAGAACAATTTTTCTTGGTGTTGATGGACCACAATGTACAAGATGAGAGGTTCAAAGTGGTAGATGACATCATATACTACAAATACCACATATACTTAGTCTTAGAATCTACACCGAAGGAAAAAATTATGAGGGATATGCATGATGCACCATTGGTAGGGCATCCATGATACTTTAAAACTTACAGGAAGATCGGGGAGAGGTTCAATTGGAAGAGCCTAAAATATGATGTGAGGCATGTGAGAGAGAGTGGGACTTGTCAGCAGAACAAGTCAGAGTAGACCCAACCTGCGGGGTTACTACAACCATTTCCCATTCTAGAGCAGAAGTGGGAAAGCATATCTATGGACTTCATCACATTTTTACTGAGGCTATAGGGCATAGAATGCATATATGTGGTGTTTTATTAGTTGACCAAATTTGCACTCCTCAGAATATAAGGTAACAAAGGTAGTAGAGTTGTTATTCAAGGAGGTGTTCAGACTCCATGGGTTGCCAAAGTATATCGTTAGTGACAGGGACAACAGGTTCCTTAACGCATTTTTGGCAGAGGTTGTTCAAGTTGGATGGTATAGAGTTGACTCCCAAAACTAATTACCACCCTCATATAGATGGACAAAACGAGATAGTGAAAAAGTGGCTCGAGGGGTATTTATGTAACTATGTGTCTGGGCAACATAAGACATGGGTTAAGTGGTTACATTTGGGGGAACATTGTTACAATACCACTTATCATATGTCCATCGATATGACACCATTATGAGCATTATATGGATATGATGCTCCTTCTTTTGTTGACTTGGAATTTGGGGATAACAGAGCTCCCAAAGCCAAGGATTGGATCTAGGAGAGCCAGGAAATCCTTAGAGCTCTCAAGGAAAATCTACAGATGGCCCAAAATCAACAAAATATCTATGCAAACATGCACAGGGTTGAGCACACTTTCGAAGTAGGAGACTTAGTGTTTTTGATATTACAATTGTAGATACTATGTTCACTGAAGAAAAGTGGCACTAACAAGCTTAAGCCTCACTTTTATGGCCCCTATAGAGTGATCCAGAAATTTGGTGAGGTGGATTATAAGTTGGAGTTACCAGAAGGGAGTAAGATTCACAATAATGTCTCGTGTCTCAAGAAGGAATTGGGGAAACATGTCACTTCTTCAACAGAGTTACCCCCATTGGATGAGGAGGGGTAGTTAGTGTTGGTTCCAGAGGGGATCTTGGAGGAACGAGAGAGGAAACTGCGTAATAGGGTGATTTGAGAGTACCTCATTAGGTGGAGAGACTTACCAGTAGAGGATGCCACATGAGAAAGTGACTAGATCTTGCAGCATCCAAACTTGCAGTTGCTTGAGGATAATCAATCTCAAAAATGGAGGACTATAATGTCCCTTTCCAAATGATCTCTCCAAGAGATTGAAGAAATAGATTAAGTGATTCTCGTAGGCTATAGTCAGTGGAAAAATGGAATTAATTAACTATTTAATGTCATGGGAGTGGAAAAAGTACATTATTAAAATTGACATTGAGTAATTAATAAAATGAGGTGTTTTAAGTGACTTAAAGTTTGTAAGGTCACTTTCATTTATTAAAAGGGAAAATGAGTCCAAAAAGTGTCAATGAGAGAATAAAAAGAGAATGAGGGGCACCCTCTCTCATTATGCATTTGTTATTTTTCCAAAAACAAAATTGAGAGAGCTCTTGTGGCTTTGTCTCTTGGGACGAAAAGCCATAAAGAGTTTAGAGATTGGTTTTGGTGGTAAGAATATCCACCCTAGCTGGTCATAGGGAGGAGATCATTCAAATTTCTTCAAGTGTGCTCCAATATGGTTGAGTATTTCTTCTTTGGCAACAAAGTTTCTCCTTTTTGAGGTTGAGTTTTCTTTGTGGCGGTTGAGCTTCACAGTTTGTGGATGAGTATTGGTTTTAGGAGACTGAGTTTCTAATTGTTGGGTTGCTCCTTCTCATTGGGGTTGAGTTTACTTGTTTAGAGGGAAATTTACACATTGGAGGGCGAGTTCTTCTTGTGGGTTGAAGAGTAGCTGTTATGGCCACCTTTCTGTGTGAAAAGGGGTTGATTACGTCTTGTGGTGGGTGCACTACTGGAGCTAATTGGATTTATCCTTTGGAAGGATTATTATTGTTGTAGGAAGGGCCAAATTTTCCATTATAGAAGTCATTTTACTTGCAATAGACCCAGATTAATTGTGGGAGGTTTCTTGCTAGTGATATTGGGCATATTTTCATTGTAGGAAGCTGAACATATCAATGTTATTACTCAATTTTTCTAATATCAACTCTTTGTTTCATACAACCACATCTATAGGCCTGTATTTCTCTTGTATACTTGCTGTACGTTTCATTCACCTATAGGAAGCTCTATATTCAATGAACATGTTAGAAGTTATTTTATTGTTTGTTGTTTAGTGTCTAGGAAAAATAGTGAGTTATTTCCTTGATGTATCAACCCATAACCAATAATTGAATGAGCAGTTAGGTTCATGCTATATATTTCAATTTGACTCTATCTTGGCTATTTTAGTACTGATGCTTATTATTATATGCCAAATACTTTTCATATGTATTGCAAACTGTTTGTGAAAACAATTATATCAGAAACACACACAAACATCTACAATAACAAACTGTTTGACGAAGTATCTATACAACAGACCAAGTAAAAATTAAAAAAAAAAAATAGTGGGAACATTAAATAGCATCTTGGGAGAGAACCTTTATTTGGAAAGAGTGGTCAAATTTTTCGAGGATGGCATGGGTTGCAAGACAACCATAATGATTGTATATGGAGTCACTTTTTCTCCTCATCATACTATTGATGTAACACAAGTGGAATGGTGCACTTTTGACACTTATAAGGTATGTGGCCTCACATGGCTATTTTTTTTGGTACCCATGATGTTTTCAATGCAATCAAGGATGAAATGCCTGAATTTATTTTCATTCAGAGTCCTCAATTGGGTGGAAAGATTGAGCTTGGATGCCTTCATCATGAGGGATTTGCTGGAATTCTATCATTTCAAGAGCACCTATAAAATTTGGAACACGAATATCTTGTTGGATTTAAATTTGGGTATTGATGGGGAACAACATAGTGACTTTGTGAAGGAGGATGTGAATTCTATTTTTATTTGGAAGTAAGGAAATCTTAAAATTTTTATAGAGAGCTTGTTGATGCTACATTGAGAACTACTAAAATACTGGAGAAGCCCTTGCAAATGGCATTGATCAACTATCTTAAGTCAAGATCAAATGTCCCAATAGTAGGACATGCCAATGTAAATGGAGAATGTAAGGTTCTGTTGAGGGGTCCTAAATCCCTTTAAATTAACATGATGAACCAAACCCACCACCAAGGCCCAATTAGACTCTGCAATATTTAATAGTGGAATGGTTCTCCAGATCTCGCGATCCGACCAATTAATCGATGGGATTTACGTTTTCTTGTGAAAGATTCTCCTTCGGTTCAGACGTTCTCTTTTTGTATTTTCTCTTATAGGTGGGACCGATACAAGATAAAATCCGGTATAAACCAACCAGGTAACAAAGTGGGAAAACTTAACTACTGGAGAATGGATGAGCTTGGTATAACCCTTTCACTCTAGCATGCAGACAATGATTTCTCTACCACAAGCCTAGTACTAATACATTAACCTGCTGGTGTTTCAATTATTGACCGAGGTACAATTATCAGAAGAAAACATACATGAAATAAACGATGGTAAGAAAAATGGTTTCCTTAACTCTAATCATCAATCACATATTAACACAACGATTTACTTTTTATCATTAAAGACAAGAACTATAAAAAATATTGAATCAGATAACTTATCAACAGATTTAGATGTTCTTTCTTGTTACATTATCCATTCATGAGATATAAATAAGAAATAATTTTTCTTCAGATCCAATCACACATGCTTTTGATAAAACACAAACTTTGTCTCTGGTCCTAAACATGAATTCTCAATTCAGGCAGCTCCAAAATAGTTCTTTACAAATCCAAAAATGAGGGTCTTTGCAACAACCATCAGCCTTTTCTAACCGGTCGATCCTCTTATTTATAACATATCATTAACTAAAAATAACTACTAAAAGTGCAACTAAGTAAAACAAAAACTCACCACATGGCGGTTTCATCTCTCAGTCTTCTAAGAGTCATCAAATGATCTCACTTGAGTGGATGACTCTTCTCGTACTCCGACCATTGATGAAGAAATCCTTGCATGTGCTAGCATACATGAATCTATGTTGTTCCATTGGGGCCAAAAGGATCTCTCTTATCTTTACTGCTCGTGCCTGATACTTGACTATTGTGGCACTTAATTGTTGTAACATGGTTCGAGCTTTGATCAGGTGTTCCATGAATTGTTGCACTTGGCCTAGAGCCATGTTCACCACCTTTTCTACCTCTGCAACCCATGATGAGTCTTGTTCGACATGTAATTTGACTATGTCGTGCAATTCGGCAAATTCCTTGGGTGTGTCAAATTCAGGGAGGACGATGTCTCTCATTTCTCGGTTGATCTTGGTCCAAATGTTTTCGCACTCAACCCATTTCTCTTGGATTTCCCGATGAGGTTCTTGAGCCATTTTTACCCAATATTTGGCCGACTTATTTATGCAGTCGATGTTGTTTTCCCTGAGTACCCGGATGCCGTGCTCTTCGGCATCTCATCCCTGTTGAACTACACTAATGTAGTCGATCCTTTCCATGGCTTAGTGTGATTTATCATACCACCTTTCCATATCCTTGCACGTATCTAGTGCCACGAGGGTGTCTTATTGAAGCTCGACTATCCTTGCAGTGAATAGGTGCCTTTCATTTGTAAATTTATTGTAGGCCTCCTGGAAAATAAGAAGCCATGTAGAAAGATGGCATCTCTCCTTCCTTCGGTGTTTGAGCCTGCTATATACAGATGCTCAGTTGTTTAGAAATTATCGCTCCCCAGTTGAAACCACTCTCGGAGATCAACATTGTGTAAGATAAGAGCATCCATGCCTCTGAGAATTTGGAGCAGTCCTTCTCTCCATATAATCGGTAGATGAGAGCCATCAAATAGATGTATGTCTTCCTTAAGTTGGTCGTCCCGTACCATCCAGTGATTCGGTTGGTGAACTTCTTGTCCTCCCTCCACCATGAGGCCATCACCCGGCTGATGTCATGGCATTCGTAGAACTTCACCACAAATTCCGTGTTCAGTCGCTGCTCAGGATCTCTAAGCTTGTAGTATTTCTAAACTTCCACTGGTAGGAACACCCTAACGCACCCCCCATTGTCATCATTGATTAAACATTTCTATGTGTCTGTGTGGTCGATGAGACACTTCAGGACTTCAATACATAGGAAAACAGGGGTTCTTCTTGCCACCATATGTAGGTATGACCATCAAATATTCGGGAACACCTCGTTGTCAAGCACTCTTACATATCGATCGATGTGTGGGATATATTCTGGGTATTCCTCCCGACTTATCTTGTTAAAGAGTTCTCCCCAATGTGGGAGTGCCATCTTAGAACATGTGCTTGCCTCTGTATCTCCAAAGGCTAGAGGCTAAATGAAAACCTTCTTCGTTGTTGTCTTAATGACTGGTTCCGACCTCATAGTGTATTCTAATTGTTTTGTGGCCCATGGGGGGGAGCCTTTTCCCACCTCTGGTTATTTAAGCTTTGGTGCCCTAGACAACTGTCTGGTGGTTGGATTTCTTGGTGGCATCGTTCCTGCAAATAAAATAAACTTTCTGAGATTGTGTAAAACAAAAAACCGGACAAAAGACATACAAATTAGAACCAACAAATCCACAGAATCAGATACATACCTATGAAGCTTGTTAAACCTGGTTATTTCAATAATCACGGTATCAATACAGCTTTTGACTAGCTCGTTTTGCTCCTTTGGATGCTCCAGAATTATCTTATGCACATAACGATTTCGTTTAGAACGTAAAGAGAATTTAAACAGGGAAGAACTTACAGTGTTGCATCAGCCATTCAATTCGGGTGATGAATGAAATTTTAACAGATCTGCCACCGAATCTCTACAACTTAAATTCATCATGGGTTGATGGTGGAGGCGTGGGGGGTGATGTGGTCTATCGGTGATTTTAAATGGTTGTTTTGATTGGCGCACAAGGTAGAAACTAATGCGGGATTTGGTATTAATTATCTCCCTAAATGCTCAAAATCCAATCGTATCTAATGCTAAAACATCCCACCATGTCTCTCTCTCAGTGGGTGGGTCGGGGATTGGGGATGTGTTATGAACATTTTCGTTGATGTCCTTCTGCAAAATCTCGGATGCTGATCAATTTCACCATACAATGCTATCGTGGCAAGTTGACTCGGAGGTGTGACTCGAACTCACAGAACCAAGGATGACTTGGGGTAAAACTAGACCGTATGGTTCTCCAACTTGGTAAAGACACATGGTGTTGAAGACTGGTGAACTAATTCATTTCTACTAATCGGATTTGGGACTTTTCTTAAGTTACTCATTCTAAAATGAACCTTAGATTACTAATGTCGAAAAGTATCCATGGTCGACGACCGACGATAACTCTGTCAACTTCTTTCTTAAGATTATCTCTCTCGGAAAAGTCCCGATGCCGAAAATGCATCAGGGATCGACGATCAAAAATATCCTTTAGTGCGGTCAGAATGTTTGTTGCGATCCTTCTAGGTTTTCCCCGATACCGATAAGCGCATCGGGCATCAACTATCGGTGATATATTTTCTTTCTTTGTTAACGTCTATTCCTGGATCATATGCTCTATAATAGGCCTTTCTAGGTGATGTTCTATTGTTGCAACCACTTGGTCCAATTGCGAGCCTTGTCCATCAAGTTATTCAAATACCTTGCAGTCTTCGTCCTGCATAGGTTGTAGCTTTTGTGTGACTTCCATTACCCTACCCTGGATGGCATTAATCTGTTGCTGTACTGTGCGCTGCTCCTGGGATATTTTCATTTTTTCAACTGTGATGAGTAACTTCATCTGGGCCTGCACGGAGACTTCCTGTTTTTGTGCTTCCTGTAACTACGCTTCCAGCTTTCTTAGCTCTAGGTCCTCGGCGAGGCGTTCATATGTTTGCATGCTTCTATCACTCAGATGTTTAAACTCTAAGGCGAGGGCTCTTATCCTTCCTACTGCGTTCCTAGTGGTTTCCTCCCTCTTGTTGCACACCTCATGCGAGGTGCTCGACACTGCTTGAGCCTCCAACTCTGTTATCTTGGATTGAAGCTACTGGATGGTCTCAGCGAGCTTCACCACTTGAGCCTCGACCGACTCCGGTTCCTCCTGTGACAAGCCTGGAACAAAATGACATGCTATACTCACTACCTCTTTGACTACGACCCAACCTGCAAGCAATTGCTCCTTTTTTCTCTGTAGTTGGGCTTTCTCCTCCTGGAGCCTCGCCTGAAACTCTTCTCTCTCACTTTGGTAGGAGGCCACACTGTACCGCGCTATGCGTATTTTTTATAAGGCTTCATATTTCCTTTATTTCAAGGCTTTTGTAGCCTTCTCCTTCTCTTCCTGGACTTTCTGAAGTTGAGATTTTTTTGCATCTGCAAGTCTTCTCAATTGGGTTGGTTCATCCCCCAATTTTTCAATCTGTGATGAGGAGGGCGCAGTAGGTACTACGCAGACCAAACAAATTGCTTGTTGTACTTCCTTCAATTCCTTCTCGACCCTTCCATATAACTCTTCCTACTTCACTCTATATCTCTACAAGATATCCTTGGAAGCGTCCTTCATAGCTCTGTGGACCAAAATGATATCGTCCTCTATGAGCATTGCTTCTAACTAGGGCTTACTAGTGGGAATCTTCTTTCTTGCTAAAGGTTTCTATGGAGAAACCTTCCTCTTCTGCTGTGTGACTTTTCCAGCAAGGGTATCTTCAGGAAGTGTAGCTTCGCCTTCTCCTTGCTCATCCCGTCCTCCTTGTCCATCTTCTTCGTCTCCTCCTCCTCCTAGCAATCCAGATCCATTTTCTTCAGAGGTGTTGTCCTCCTCATCGGTTTCTATATACTGGGATTCTTCCTACTTCTTCTTCTTCTTCATCCCATTGGAATGTCCAATATGCTCGACCTAGGTGACCATGGGGCTTCCTATGGTGTCATTGTCACAAAGTTCTGCATCAGTGATAGGTACAAGGAACTCCTTCGGTCATTCCTTTGTAATCTTCTCCATCTCTTCACCTGTTAGCTTGGAATACGACTGTAACTCTTCCTTGCTCTCATCTCTGCGTGCAGTGATATAGATGAAATTCAAATCTACGTGAAACTTGGATATTGGTCTGTACTAGTGTAGGGTGTGCGGTGTCATGCGTGGAAATAACTCGATGGAAACCTTTAGTTGCTGATAATATGAATGAAACACAACATTGGACTGCCACTACTTCATCATGTTGTTGGTATACAACAAGGTATAAAACCTAGCGACCAACGGCTTTGATGATTCAATCTCTGAAAAGGTTTCTCCTTCAAGCATTTTCCAAGTGACAAATGTGATCAAAACGATCATCCAACTGAAGTGGAATTCATATCCCAAATCTCAAGCTTCGTGAAAATCCTTCTCTAGTTCATTGACGAGGTAACTTGCCCAATTCATCTGCATTCCCTCCACACATTTTCCTGTGAGGTCCACCACGAACCCGTTGACCTGTGTGGGGTGGTTCTTCCTTACGATCTTGCCATGAGTTGGAAAGTGAGGCACACCATGCCATCCTGGATAGAGGCTACCTTGTAACCTCACTTTCCTTTTTTGACTTCGGCGTAAGCTTCCTTGATGTGCTGTACTAGGGAGTGGTCCGAGGCCTTCCTTGGATAAAACTGTTGAGGGTCAGGTCCCTTCATGCTTAAACCTATAATATGGTGGATCAACGTCGGATCCACAGTAATCCTTCGGTTGAGAGCCACAGGTATCCACCATGATAGCACGACAAGAGGACTTTAACACAAGCGTTAACCTCCTAACGATGACCAAAATGGGGAATCTTCATCACATTCAGCACAGTGGACTGCGCCAGTCCTTTAATCCATGGCTGGGAGACATGGAGAGGTTTATTCCCAGTTGACTTTGTCAAGTAGCGATGGGGTGATATCATAACATAGTTCTTTCTGTCGCCTAAATTGAAGTCGATGTTCTTAAACATTGGGATCTGTCCTAACTGACTCCCAACTATGCGTATTCCCTTCAGAATGTACACGGTGAACAGAGTGTACTCATAATATCGTGTGATGCTATTGTGGTTAATGACGCCAATGAAAGGTGGAATGTACTCGGGTAGGATTGACGGGATCTTCTTCGCATTAGCCAAATCGTCGCGATGCTTAATTCGCTGCTCAGTCGCGGGGTTAACACGTATAGTCGAAGGGGAAGCCTGCAGTCCCCTAGTCGACGATGCCTAGAAACCTTCAGATAATGGTCTATCAGCCATTAGCTTCTTGATGACCTCCTTGACAAAATTCTCTAATTCACTAGGTTCGCCCGACATTCTCACTTTTAAACAGATAGGTTAGCATAGACAAACGGGCAGGTGGGGTAGAGAAACAAATGGCTAGGTCTAGATTTAGATAACACAACTCGACACTTAGACAATTATCTGTTAACTCAGTTAATCAAGGGTAGCAAAAGGTGGTCCTGACGTAGCGACCAACAACTTAAATAAGAGGGGCCTTGTAAAATATTATTCCAACGACCAAGATATGCCTCCATCAATGTAAATATGTCCATTATGGTGTGGTCTCAACATCCCAAAAGCGGTTGATCAACCCATAAATTTGTTTTATGACCGTTCCGCAGCATCGTTCGAACGATTGGGGTGCCTCCAATGGTCATATAGCTTCGCTAGGGCAAAGTCCCATTCTGTGCAGTCTTTCTATTCCGGCGAGGTTCAAATCCTGTGAACCTTCCTCCTGCGATTTTCCAGTCTGTGAAGTCTTCCATCTATTCTTTGTGGTTTCTTGCAGCGTTTCCAACTTAGATTTCTTTTTATTGAGCCTCCTTTCCTTATTTCCTGTGATCTGAGTCTCTCTAACTGTTTTTGGAATCCTCTTTCCATTCTTATTCTTATCTTCCTTTAGTGTAGTGGCTTCACATTGCTGATGTGCCTTCAAAGGGTCTGAAGTTAATATCCCTTCTCTTAATACTTTCTGGGTGGGTATTCTTCTTTCTTGCATGGATAGGTCCTTCAAACCTTCTTGCATTATTTCAACCTTGAAAACTAATTCTCTTGCCTTCTGTCCCTCCTACGTTGTTACTTTATTCTGTTGCTTTGACTTATCCTCTCGTTCTTCTATTAGTCGGCCTATTTTTATGGCTATGAAATCCCTTAGTTCTTGATTTTTATTTTCTGTAGCTTCTTCCTCTGCTTTCCTTCTGATCTGATCCCTCTCAATCCAAGTATTACCTAGCAAAAGTGGGAAAGGGGCGTTGTTCTCAACAAACATAATGACTTCAAATTCCTCTTCAGTCAATGTTCCATGAATAATAATAGGTACATTAGTAACTCTTCCACATAGGGTTATCATCTTTCCTTTAAACAAGCCTATCCTTCCCAATGAAGGTACCACAATAGGCTTTCCCAAAATTTCCCAAGTGTCTTCTGTCATAATATTCACTTGTGTTTCTTCATCCAAGACACAGTCTATGTCGAAGTCTTCTATTCTTGCAATTATGCGTTGTTTTACTTTCATGATCTCTAGTAAACTGACATCTTTGTGAGCATCCATCGTTTCTTTCATCTGCAATAATGTAGTATGATCTTTCTCTGATTCTTTCTCTTTATGATTCTCTAACATGCACTTAGTATCTTGACTTCCTTCATAGTTTTCTTGTCTCATGTTTGTGCGTTCAACTTTAGCAATCATCCTTGGAAAATCTTCAACCTCATGACCAATAATCTTACAAAAAAGACAAATAGGACTTGTGCCAGGGCATTCCTTAGCAAGATGTCCCGTTCTTCTGCAATTATAGCACAATGTCAATACTCTTTTTCTCTTGTATGTTCCCCAACTTCTTATGTAATGTGCACTAGGATCACAGTGCTAGACCTGCATTCTGCAAAAATTCTTTCTAGGTTCCTACATCCATTTATCAGTCCAAAAACTCTTTCTATGCATAGGAATAACATATCTTTCTTTATTTCCATTAAATTTACTCAATTCGGCTCTTTCTTCCAACTGCGCCCTAGCCTTCAGACTAGGACATACTCTATTAAACATACTTGAATTCATGCTTTCGAAACAAAAAATTCCACTTCTCTTACTCTTATCTAGGCACAAAGCTTTACCTCTTTTCTTTAGATCGAATTTATTTCTTAGCACAGAGCTTTACAAGTCAAGTAGAGTACTACGCACTTCAACAATAGATCTACACATAGAGCTTCTCTTTTCATTACTTTAGTTCCCAACAATCACAGTTTCAGGTCCTGACAATGGAACCATTTTTTGGCACAGGGGTAGACCTAGGGTTCAACACTCAACAAAGCACCAACAAAACCCTAACTACCGACCCTTTTGGAAACATCTGCGGAGCAGGTGAAGTCTCACCCGAGATAGAAGCAGGGGGGGTTACAGGATGCAAGTGTCTGTAATCGAGATGAGACACAGATCTGTGATAACAACACTTCGCATAGTATTCTCGTAACACTTAGAGAGAGAGAGATGGACTAGTTTCCTAACCTTAGTAACCTCACAGGACATACCCAAAGATAGGTCGACGCAGTAAAAATAAAGATTAAGCTCTTCAACCATTTATCACATAGCACTGAGTTTGATCTAACATTCATTTATATTTAACACAAGTAAAACACTAAGCATCAACAGATCTATCTATCATACATAATAACCAAAGCATTGAGAAAATTTATAACATAAACACCACAACACAAAGAAAACCAAAGACACAAGATATACGTGGTTCGCCCCAGAGTCAGGCTACACCCACCAACCGCTTCATATTCTTTATTATTCATCAATCTCTTACATTCAACGACTCCTGTGCACTAAGCCACATAGTCGATCTTCACATAGGACATGAGATATACACACTGAGCACCAGATCCTCCTTCCAAACTAGGTCATGACACAAAGCCACTCTGTATCAAGCATAGAGCCTTACACATAAACTTCCATTGCACAAATCCAATCGAACTACTTGCACTTAGCTCCACAAGCTACTCAAAAGCTTCTCCATTCTTACTTATTTATACTTTTACAATCCCTTACAATAAGGCCAAATCATGGGTAAAACCCCATGGGCCGACAACCCATAACCCATTACAAAAATCCTAGGTACAAAAACCCTAGGTCCACATAGCCTGCAAAATAAGTGAGATCCATGATCTCAACTCCGCCTGGATGCTCCATCTTTGACCAACTTGTTGAAGTCCAAAAGTGGTCCAAACCTGACCAAGGTTTCCTCAAAACTTGGTCGAGGGCCAACAGGTGTCTTGGTAATATTTCGCCAAATGGCGTAGATGTTCAAATTCCTTCAGAGAAACGACCATCTCCTCTTCATCCCTTTTTTCTCTATCCAGGGTGGCATCTGTGATTTCCATCCCTGCACTGATAAGTTCGGATGTCTTAGCGTGCTCTGTGTTGATCAATATTTCCTTCGTGGTGATGAGGATGGAGCGATCTAGAGTAATCCTCCTCTTCTTGGTGGTTCTCTTCATGCTGACTTTCCTTTTCTGTTCATAGGTGATGGCCTATATATCAGAAACTTCATCCCCGGGTTCAGGGATTTGCTGATCTCCCCAGGTAAGCATGTTTCCCAGGCTTCTAATGGTGTATATCTGTTCAAGAATGGGTTCTTGAACCTCTTCGATGTGTTCTAAAGGTTCGACCTCTGGTTGCTGCTCATTGGGAGGTTGAGTACCGATTGAAATTGAAGCATCAGGGATAGGTTCGATACTTACTTGATAACCAGCTATTGAGATGCCGATTTCCTGATGTGGAACTTCTTCCTCTTGTGCGCCCGACCTTGGCTCGTCCGTCAGACTGTCTATTTGGGTCTTTGGTACATCAAATATCTCATTGTCTAAGACACTTTCAACCTCCCAGTCATTTTTTGGAAGACCCTGCATTTGAGCATCGAGAGCTGGGGAAGATGCCTTCTTGGGCTCCTTTTCCTTTGTGATTTGCACAGGAGTCACCAGGGACACCTCCAAAATTTCCTCATTATCATAGCTTTTTGTCAAGTCGTGGAGGGGGTTTGGTGCACCTGCTCTACCTGATGTTCTTGCTATATCTGGCTGAGCTAAAACATCCCCAGGTGATCCAGCCCATGGCATTGTAACTTCAGGGTTATCTAACCCAACAATTTCGTCAATTTGTATTAGCTCAGGGCCACTTGGACCTACCTGAATTTCATTTGGATTGTCGTCAAGGGCCCTTGTCATTTCTATGAGGTCCAGTCCGTCTTGTAGCTTATCAATTACCAGGGGATTACCAGTAGGAACACCCCGATGCACTCCCCATTGTCATCATTGATTAAACATTTCTGTGTGTGTGTGTGGTTGATGAGCCACTTTAGGACTTCAATACAGGGAAAAAAATGGGTTCTACTTGCCACCATATGTAGGTACGACCGTCAGATGTTCGGGAACACCTCTTCATGGAGCACTCTTACATCTAGATCACTGTGTGGGATATATTCTGGGTATTCCTCCCAGATGATCTTGTTAAAGAGTTCTCCCCAATGTGGGAGTGTCATCTTGGACCTTGTGCTTGCCTTTGTATCTCCAAAGGCCGAAGGTTGAATGAAAACCTTCTTTGTTATTTTCTTAATGTCTGGTTCTGGCCTCAGAGTGTATTCTAATTGTTTTATGACCCCTGGAGAAGAGCCTTCACCCACCTCTGATTCTTTCATCTTTGGTGCCCTCGACGATCGTTTGGTGGTTGGCTTTCTTGGTGGCATCGTTCCTGCAAATAAATTAAACTTTCAGAGACTGTGTAAAACAAAAAAATGGGCAAAAGACATATGAATTATAGCCAACAAATTCATAAACTCAGATACATACTTATGAATCTTGTTAAAATTGATTATTTCGACAATCACGGGATCAATACAGCCTTTGAGTAGCTCATCTTGCTCCTTTGGATTCTATGGAATTCTCTTATGCACATAATGAATTCATTTACAATGGCTCAAGAGAATTTAAACATGGAAGAACTTACTGTGTCACATCATCCATTCAATTCCGTGATGAATGGAATTTTTGCAGATTTGCCGCCGAATCTCTTCAACTTAAATTCATCATGGGTTGACGACGGAGGCGCGGGGGGGTGATGCGGTCTATCGGTGATTTTAGACGTTTGTTTTGATTGGCGCACGAGGTAGCAACTAATGCGGTATTTGGTATTAATTAGCTCCTTAAATGCTCAAAATCCAATCGTATCTAATGCTAAAACATCCCATCGTGTCTCTCTCTCAGTGGGTGGGTCGGGGATTGGGGATGTGTTATGAACGTTTTCATTGATGTCCTTCTACCAAAGCTTCGATGCTGATCAATTTCACCATACAATGTTTCCATGACAAGCTGACTTGGAGGTGTGACTCAAACCCGAGGAACCAAGGATGACTCAGGGTAAAACTAGACCGTACGGTTCTCCAACCTGGTAAAGACACGTGGCGTTGAAGACTGGTGAACTAATTTGTGTGTACTAATCAGAGTTGGGAATTTCCTTAAGTTACTCATTCTAAAACGAACCTTAGCTTGTCGATGCCGAAAAGTATCTAAGGTCGGTGATCGACGATAACCCTATCAACTGATTTCTTCGGATTTTATCTCTTAGAAAAGTCTCGATGCCGAAAACACATTGGGGATCGACAATCATGAATATCCTTTAGCGCGGTCAGAATGTTTGTTGCGATCCTTCTAGGTTTTCCCCGATACCGATAAAGGCATCGGGCATCGGCTATCAGTGATATCTTTTCTTTCTTCATTTTTTTTTGTAAGTAATATTTTATAACAAGCCTTCCAAGAGCAAGAAAAACTACATCATCATCAGTTTAACCCAGACTGTAATAACTGAATTGCCCCGAGGGGAAACCAATTCAGCCATCTTGTTAGGTTGAGAACCAAAGTCTTAAGAAAACGGTCATAATACATTGTCTAACTACAAAAATTACAACACCTCCAGGAGGAAACCGAATTATACTTTCGGCTAATACTAACAAAAGTTGAAACATGAATAATATAAAAATAGGCTACATGTGGTAGAATAAAAACTAAACACCCGATTGTCCAAGTAGAGAAACACCTGTGCAGATTAGGTTGTGGGCTTGTAGTGAGGCCATGCATCCAGGGAGGTGGCATTGAGCAGTGGAACCAACGCCAGTGTTTCTTCCTCCATGATCAATGTTGCTTCCTCCACGCGTGGTGCTGCTTCCTCCACGATTGGTGTTGCTTCCTCCTCCGTAGTCCCGTGCGCGATTGGTGCTAGAATCGACTGGTCATTGTCTGTTGCAAATGGTTCTCCCTTTGAGGGGTGGCACACTCCCTATAATGTTGAGAGAATTTGCAGGAAATGTGTTCCCTTCCCATCCAATATCTCCAATCGAAAGCACAGGTCCTCCACTCCCTGTTGCATATAAAATACTAGGCCTTGAAAAATTGCAAGGCCTTCTTGTAATTTTGAGCAGGATGCACAGTCGATGCAGGAATGGGGTGACTCTTGTTGTTGACCATGGTCGTATCCAAATCCTTCCTTCTAATTTTGGGCGCAGTGATGTAGGACTGGGGACGAATGGAGTGGCGAAGATGCAGGTGAATTGGGAGGAACGTGAGGAGCTTATTGTGAGGTGGAGGCTAGGTCTGAGATGGGACCTAGGTTGAAACCAAGAGAGTTTCCAAAAATATCAAGCCATTCAATCCGACATGCAAAAGGAGAGGAGAGGGGTGAAAGACTACTGAGGCCAAGGTCATACTGCGATAAAGAGGATGGTGAGGAGGGTGATGACGGTGATGAGCTGTGAGAGGGAGTGGGCAGGGAATGAAGTGCCATGCATGGTCCACTTGGTTTCCAAGCTGATCCGTGCTTGGATTTCCCCCTCTATCTCGACATGTATGTGATGAGGCGAACGAAATCAAACACAGGAAGAGAGAAAAGGTAGCCAAGGAGCACCAGGGGGGAGCACAACCCAGTGGAAGGCTCGACTGAGAACAAGAGAAGTTGCATGATTGCCTGGTGATATTCATGTTGCAGATAACGTTGGTGGAAGAAGGCACACATGAGCATAATAAATTCAGGTCCATCGAGCTCATCCATCGAGGGGATGGATAGCTAGAGCATGGCATACTAGGATTAATGGTGCCCTAGTTTAAACATAGCCGATTTAAATGCATGGTGGGGGAGGGATGGGTTGGCACGCGCCTGTCACATGGCTGGTGCCATGGTGGTCATCGCCAATCCATTTCATTTTCTTGCTGGGATGCAATAACACCCCATCCCAGGGGCTGTTGATGGCAAGATATTTTTCCTTTCATCTCTGGAGGATGGGATGCCTCTGGTGGATGGAGGATTGACACAGAAGGTCTGGTCCCTCCAGTTTTGTTCCGATATTGGCTAGATCATCAACAATATGATTCGCCTTCCTTCTGACATGTGAGGGGATTAGGGATTGATTGGGTTGGATAAGTGTTGTGATTGTCTTCAGTCCATGAGATAGTCACCAAGAGGGAGAGATTTGTTCTGGATCAACCCGGTTCAGAATTTTTCGGAGGAGAGTGAGAATTACTTATGAATATTTTTCCACTAGTAGTTTATTGAATTTATGTTCTAAAGCCAATTACAAGCCTCTTGTGAGCCCCCAAAGTTTCGCAAAATTTTTGTGGTATGTACAAGGCTTCCCGCAGTGATGAGTAGAATACTCCCCTGGTGTTTTCGAAAGACCGTACCAAAGCCCGCTACACCCAGATTCCCCTTGGAGGATCAAACAAAATTCAATTTGATAAAACCATTCGGAGGAGAGGACCAATGAGAGGGGTTGTCCCTGAAGGAGTGATTTCGAGGAGTAGAGGGAAGACGATGTTGGGTGGTGAGATTCAAGTTTTTCAAGATGTTTTGATCTTGGATTGGACAAATTAGGTCCGTATCACTCCAATGTTGCAGTCTAATTGTTTCCATTAAGTTGTTGCAGATTTGGGTCCAACAATGTTTCTAGTTATGTTGGGTGTTCCTGAACATCCTTCCAAATTTTCTAGAGGATGAAGCCAAGGAGAAGTTTCCAAATGTGGCTTAGAATGGGTGAATGGAAATCCACATATCTCCATTCTTCAATGGTTGTGCCTATGTTGTCCCGCTTACGATCAATAGTGTGCATGATAATCACGCATTGGTCCCAGACTTGGGTGCTGAAGGTGCAATTGTTTAGGAGATGATTCAACGTTTCCACATCTTCCATGCACAATGTGCATATGGAGGGCCCTGTAAATCCCCTTTTGGTGAGATTGTCCCAGGTGAGAATGCTGCATGCGCCACTAGCCAAAGGAAGATACTAAATTTTGGCCAGTGCTTTAGTGACAAGATTTTGTTCCAAATTTTCCCAGGAGGAAAGATACTGTAATTGGCATTGACTGCGTAGGATTTTTTGATGTTGAAAGTGCTCCTCAAGGATTGTCCCCTGTAGTGTACCTTTTCACACTACCCAGGTTTCCAAACCCCTAAATTACCATTCTATACATGAATGTTTACATAATTGGTACAGGAATTATAAGCACATGCATTTAAACACAATTAAACACACTTAATTCTCAGAGTAAAATAT
>ML786754.1:548881-562272 GCA_009831015.1 Picea engelmannii | reverse complement strand
TATTTTTCTTATAAAAAGTAGAATTAATAGGTGCAAAATAACAAATCGCTATATACATCTTCTTAGCATTGGTGTCTAAAATTTCTATCCAAATGTATTGATTAAGAGGGTCAATCTTATGAAGTTGAATGTGAGGAGAAATGATTTTTCTAATATAACAAGCTATGCCTCCTATCTCTCTACGGTGGGATTTTTTGTTCCATGCCGACCACAAGACAAATCCTTCCATGTTAGGGACCTTAGATTCCTCATGCTCCCAAGTTTCAGCTAGATAGATAATATCAATATCACTCGGGATCCAACTTATCATAGGACCTTTGCGCCATGGAAAGCCACGACAATTCCAAAAAAGGATCCCAAGTGTCCCGAATTCCTATTTATTATTATCCTTATGGTCTCTATCCCTAACAATAGCTTTTCGATTTCTAATTATTGCCCATTTTCCTTATTTCCTGGTTTCTTTTACCTTTTGAACTTCCTTCCTTAGTTCAACTTGGTCTTCGGGAATGAGGTCTTCATTTATAAATATTCCTGACCCTTTTAAGCTCGAAGATTTACTAAGTATGCTATATTTATGGTCAGTACAACATACTATACCTAAAAGGTCGGTTGCAATGAATATATTAATGCGAGATTACAATATATATTGGTGAACAAAGAAACCTCACCATTACCACACATATCCTTTAGCTATTAAATAAACAAGCCATATAAGTGACGTAGTGGCTAGTCCCTGCTTAAGATGAAAGCAAGCAGGTCAATGTAACAGGTGTCTAACATGATACATTTTGAAAGTTCCTTCATCTCATAGTTAAAGGAGTATTTTAAGTTTTAATTATGTGAAAGCATTACTAATTGTTAATTGTTGAGACTATATATATTTGTAATACTAGCTAATGCTACTTGGATTAACTTAGTATGTGAAATTTAACATTTGTTAAATGTATATGAAAAATAAAGAATGTATATGATATTGGTAGAATTTAATCTTAATTTTATTAAAATAATCAACATTTATAATAATAATTATTAAATCAATATTTATAATAATAATTATTAATGAATATATTATTTAATTAAATTAATTATCAATTAATTAATGATTAATAAATACATTATTTAGTATTTAAATTTACTTGTTTATAAAAAATAAAAAATATATATTGTAAATGTATATAAAAAATAAAAAAAATATATGATATTGATAGAATTCAATGTTAACCATACATATAATCCATATATAATGATAATAATCATAAAATAATCATTAATGAATATAATATTTAATATACTTATTATTGCATAATTTCAAATGAAATAAATTAAAATTAACAAAATAAATTAAACTATGTTAATTTTAATGTATTTATTATTACATATAATTTTATAGGCATATATTTATTATACCAAATTATATTTATATTAAATAAATAACAAACACATATTTATTATTACATATAAAATAAAATAAAATAAAATATGTTAATTTTAATATATTTATCATTGCATATATCTTAAACACGGATTTATTATTACATATAATATTCTAAACACTATTTATTATTATATAATAATAATAATAATAATCTTATTTTAAGGTCATGACCAAGTTAGTACACCAAATTGGTGTATGAGATCTTTTTGTTTGTGGGATAAGAGACTCCCCTCCGCCTCCCTCCACCCAACGATTTGACTAGTAAAATTTCCTACCCCTCTAGATTTGAATAATATCAAATAAAATAAATTAAAATATGTTAATTTTAATGAATGTATCATTACATACACCCTTCTTAATAAGAAGCCTCCAATTTCTGAAAAGAGAAGGAGGCGTGATTAAAGCCATGAAATTTCCGAGAGGCTACCTGATTAAAGACATTGTTTTCTTGCAAAATTTTATTATTTTAAGTGTAAAGAGGCAATGACAATGGCAACGTTCGAAATATTCAAAGACTTGATATTGATAAGCACAACCTTATCTCCCTCATTGTGTTGCACCAACTATAAATTCCACATATATATTAACAATTTTTATGAATCGACGAGTTGAAATTAAATTTCTAAAATAACATATATAATAATAATTTTTTTTTATGAATAACCAAAAATAAATTTCTAAAATAACATATATAATAATATTTTTTTTTATAAATAACCGAAAATTTTAAGACTTGCTGAAATTAAATTTCCAAAACATCATAAATATAAAACAATTTGCTACGCCCACTATAAATTCTACATATATATTAACAATTTTTATCAAAATTGCTTCTCATCAGTGTATAAATATTAACAATTTTTATAAAAATTACCTCTCATACACCTATGAGATGTAATATTGCATATTACATAGGCATAAGGACAATGTCCTTCTTAAAGAGAGTAACATACATTCTAAGTAATGAAATTATCTTAAAGAGTAACATGATGAAATTAAAAAGTGGCAAGGTGCATGAGAGGTAATATTGTATATTACAGGATTATACACGACAAACAAAAGTAAATAATGAGTAGATTGAGGTAATTATTGTGTTTTATGATTAGATTGTCTTCTATTTTAAAAATTTTCAAATCGTCTTCTATTTTTGAATTTTTCAAAGGTTTCAAAAGAAAATAAAGAAAAAAATAAAAAGAATATTAATTATATATATATATATATATATATATATATATATATATATATATATATATATATATATATATAAATNATATATATATATATATATATATATATATATATATATATATATATATATATAAACTTAAATTATTTAAATAAAAGAATTAATTAATTTTGGGAAAATGGAAATAAGTCCAAAAAAAAACACCACCAACATGTCCTCAAATCCAAGCCCATGTTCTACGGGCAATGGGAGCACTTGAGGTTCCAACCATAGCATGGGTGATGACATTCAAGTAACATCAAGGAAATAAACTTTTGGACCAACTAGGAAATTTATTGTCTTAATTTACTTTGCATGGAAGTATTTTAAATATCAACTTAGAACTGGTTGAAACTAAACACAGATTCTTAGCATGGTCCATTGGCCTCATTATATATATGATGCCCAGGTTCCAGGTTGAAACAGAAAGATAACATCATGACTTAACCTCAAATATAAAATCTTTATATTGCAATAGTTGTAAATTTGGTCAGGTGCATCTACACAATTATAAAATCCTTGTATATAGTTATAAATTTGGTAAGTGCATCTACACAATCATAAAATCCTTGTATCACCTATCATATAGTCATAAAATTTAGTCATAAAATACTTGTATCACCTATCATATCTTGCATTTATGGATGCCAATATTAAAACCTGTTCTTGGTTAGAAAATTTCAAAGCCAAGTGAAACCTATATATACACTTGTCCACTTAAATTTAAATTCAAGTATCACAAATTAAGATAAATGTATTTATTAGTTGAATCAAGAACAAATGAAATCATGTATGAAATTGTATAATATAAGACTTGACTAGCATTTTTACATAAAAGAATGACTAATAGTTATACTGTAAAATCTAACTTTGGTTGAATCTAAGTTTTATTTTTAGATAAAAGAATGACTAATAGTTAGGTTGTAAAATCTAACTTTGATTGAATCTAAGTTCCATTTTTAGATAAAAGAATGACTAATAGTTAGGTTGTAAAATCTAACTTTGGTTGAATCTAAGTTTTATTTTTAGATAAAAGAATGACTAATTAGGCTGTAAAATCTAACTTTGGTTGAATTTAAGTTCCATTTTTACATAAAAGAATGACTAATAATTAGACTATAAAATGGTTGAATCTAAGTTTCATTTTTACATAAAATAATTAGACTATAAAATCTAACTTTGGTTGAATCTAAGTTTCATTTTTTACATAAAAGAATGACTAATAGTTATGCTGTAAAATCTAACTTTGGTTGAATCTAAGTTTTATTTTTAGATAAAAGAATGACTAATAGTTAGGTTGTAAAATCTAACTTTGGTTGAATCTAAGTTCCATTTTTACATAAAAGAATGACTAATTAGCCTGTAAAATCTAACTTTGGTTGAATTTAAGTTCCATTTTTACATAAAAGAATGACTAATAATTAGACTATAAAATGGTTGAATCTAAGTTCCATTTTTACATAAAATAATTAGACTATAAAATCTAACTTTGGTTGAATCTAAGTTTCATATTTTACATAAAAGAATGACTAATAGTTATGCTGTAAAATTTAACTTTGGTTGAATCTAAGTTTTATTTTTAGATAAAAGAATGACTAATAGTTAGGTTGTAAAATCCAACTTTGGTTGAATCTAAGTTCCATTTTTACATAAAAGAATGACTAATTAAGCTGTAAAATCTAACTTTGGTTGAATTTAAGTTCCATTTTTACATAAAAGAATGACTAACAATTAGACTATAAAATGGTTGAATCTAAGTTCCATTTTTACATGGAAGAATGACTAATAATTAGACTATAAAATCTAACTTTGGTTGAATCTAAGTTTCATTTTTTTTATGTTGAATCTAAGTTTCATTTTTACATAAAAGAATGACTAATAATTAGGCTGTAAAATTTAACTTTGGTTAAATCTAACTTTGGTTGAATCTAAGTTCTAGGTCGCATGTTATCAACTTTATACCATAACCCTAGAAGCTCAGTAAGAACGAAAAAGATAACAAATAATTGCATTAAACATTGTCATTTTTAGATATACTACCATATACTATTACAGTCATTATAACGTCAGACAAAGATGGTGTCATTTCTCAATATATTACCATATAACATTACTATTACTACTGTGCCAATATATTACCATATAACATTACTAATACTGTGCCAAAAATGCAAGATACAACTCCAAGACAACGATGGTGCCATTTTTCAATACATTATCATATAGCATTACTGTTAATGTGCCAAAAATGCAAAATACAACTCCAAGAAAAACAAGGTACAACCCAATGAGAAGTGCATAGAACTTGGATACTTTGCCTGCACTAAGGAAAGCAAGGTGCAAACCAAAAAACATTACTTTGCCTGCACCAAGGAAAGCAAGGTGCAACACATGCATGGGATCTTTAATAATTTCTTCAATTCTATCTATGTATGTTTGTGTAAATGTAGAAAAATGGAAAATATCTATGTATGTATGTTTGTGTAAATTTAGAAAAATGGAAAAAAATAAATTTTAAGTTTTCATTAAGTTATTGTTTATTAATATATTTCAGTGAACATTTTCAATTTAGAATTGAGTAAAATTTATTATTCAAATTGATGTAAAGTTAAAATATGTTTTTTTTTTGTTTTTTTTGTTTTTTTAAATAGTTTTGTTATTAAAATTGAAAGTGATTAAAATAATTTATTGATAAAATAGTTAATACTAAGTTGATCTGGTTTTAAAATAGATTTATAGACAATCCAAAGTTTCATTGATTTTATTAAAAAATCTAATTTGAAATGAACATGATCCGGGATTAAGGTAAAATAAAAGTATAGATAAATGCAATCCGGGCTTATAACTGATGTATCCAATAAATTAAATTAATAGTGATTGCAACAGAAATATCTGCATTACTTACAGAATGTAATAAAATACACCATGGAAAACCCTTTTATTAAAAAATCTAATCTGAAATGAACATGATCCAGGATTAAGGTAAAATAAAAGTATAGATAAATGCAATCCGGGCTTATAACTGATGTATCCAATAAATTAAATTAATAGCGATTGCAACAGAAATATCTGCATTACTTACATAAAGTAATAAAATACACCATGGAAAACCCAATATGGGATCACCACTTAAATAAGGCCAAATCAATCTTTATTACTGATATTGATAGCTATAGATTTGTTGAAGTCATTTGAATACAACTTAGTGCAGAATTTGTATATTGTTTTTTTTTCCATAATTTTAGGATTTTTACAACTTTTACACACCAAAAGAATATATTGATACAAAATATGAGCAAATGTGGGGTTTTAAGAAAAAAGTTTTGCAAAATTTGTTGGAGGAGTTCAAATACACCAAGAAGATATCTAAGCAAAGAAAGTTACAGGTTTGATTCCCAGAAAACCCTAAAGCTCAAATTTGCATGCATTTATCATTGTTGACAACCAATGACTCAATCAACAATAGAACACTGACATAGTAAAGTCTGTAGAAAACAAAACTTAGTCAAATTAATTTATTACTTGTGTCCATGGATTAAATGTCTCATTTCAAAAGAAACGGGGTTGAATAAAGATTTCTAAGTTTATATGCAATCAAATGGGAAAGCTTTAGATTTTGGTTACTTAGGCATATTTTCCATTGGAAATTCAAAGATAACCTCATTAGGAATATTTTTCATTGGAAATTCAAAGATAAACACATTGTTTCCTTATGACACAAATCTTTTATGACCAACAACTCATTATAGATTCAACCAGTGGAGGTGGCGGAGGAGCATGTGGCAGTTGTGCATTAGCAGGTGAGCAATTACCTTTCATATCCATAGATGTCAAGCAATTTATTCAGTGTATTTGAAATTCCAAAAATTGGTTTATCTTATTACATAGAATAAGTCTCCTATAAAGTGGTCTTGATATTTATTATCATCAAGACCAAACCTCGGTGAACTGTCGGTCTTAAAGGCGGCGTGACATACCTCGGTAAACTGCAGGTGTTAAAGGCGGGCGTGAAATTGCAGTGAAAAACCAGTGTCCATACACAGTTTGTTAGCATTCAACAAACTGCCGACTCCAGTGGGTTGCTCAATTTTCAAGGTTATAGAAGTGTCCTTGCAACTCTTTTTAAATATGTGCTCAATTTGTAGCATCCCTTTTTGAATATATACTCAATTTGTAGCAGAATAACATCCTTTTTGAATATGACTTCAATTTGTAGTAGAATAAATATTTATACTAGCACAGCAGTTAAATAGCGGTTGGTGAACTTTCAAACGCTGATAAGATGAAACGAATCCTTAAAAGAATATATTAAATTTTATTATTGATTAACAAATAAACTTTGAGCTTCATTTTTCTGTTGTTAATATTTTAATTTTTGTTAATCACTTACGTGGCAATCCATAAAAAACTTATTAAGCACTAAACTCTTCAATATCCCTCTCTCCATAACTCCGTTGAACTCGTTGCTCTTCATCCTCTTCATTTAAAAGCAACACAAGCACTCTTGTAGCCATCTGTTAGTTTTAGCTTTCGTCCAAGTGTCCTCAATACATGATCGTGTCATTCAAATTGATCTTCTCTCTCTGGCTAGCAGGGGAATGTCCATCACCACGAGGATGAGGCATGTTTGTACGTGTCCCTTTATTATAATTTTTAAAATTTTCCTTTTTAAATCATTTGTTTGCCTCCCACAAATAGAAAAAAAAAATTGAACACACTAAGGCTAATTAAATCACATCAAAACCCCCAACCAATAGAAAAATTCAAATGATCAATCTACAAAATATAAAAAAAAATATAAAAAATTATTAAAAAAAATCAAGATAATAAATGTTTTTGGCAAAACAATTTATTTTTTTATTAAAAAAATTTAAAATTTTATTAAAAAAAATCAAGATAATAAATGTTTTTGGAAAAACTTTGGTAAAGGGAAAATTAATTGTGAGTCAATGACTGTTGAATCTTTACCGAAAATGCTCCCCAAGTCCAGAAAATGCTCAAAAATGAAAGTTATTGGAATCAGATGAAACCAATTCCATTGTGACCGGATTGTCGCGCTGATTCCAACCATATATTTACTTCCTCAAATAGACACCATATGCGAGAGTTAGCGCACTCTGATCGATTTCCCAAATAAATAAAAAGTCAACAGTCAACTGGCAAAAAGTCAACGCTGGCATCAACATGACGTCATCATGTTGACATTAACATCGTGACACGTGGCAGAGAAACAACATGTTGACTGGGCAGGTGGTAGGTCTGATCCAATCAGGTGTTGACAAGTGGCACATTCATAGGCAAATTAAATGGTGCCACGCGGCCTAGGCATGGGCTGCCACGTGACACCCCATCATTCCTTGGCATGGTAAAAGGGCCTGCTGCACTCTGGGGGATTCGACCGCATGACCTCCTGGTAGGGGAAGTGCTTTGGACCGGGCATAAACTATTGCGCAACCATGGGACTTGTTATAACAAGCCCACTTTAAAATACTTAAAGTGCTTCAAATGTCAGAGCAGAGGTAGAAGGAGGCTAGCCCCAACCCGCAGATTTATCTGTCCCATATAACCAACCACCATATGGGCGCTCCACTACCGTTTCAGCAAAGGGCGCGAGCGCCATATTTCAAAGCTTAACCATCGACGAGCTTTATGCTTAGGACTCGGGGCTACGCCATGTATTCGGGGGCGGTGACCAGGTTGTTGGGCACACTGATAGGGCACAATCCTATTGATTCATGCCATATGAACTTTACTTGCTGGCTAAGGGCCAACGTGCAGCCCTAGGGGGCTGGCGCTTGACCATTTATTTCTAGATGACCCTGTTTTGGAGCGCGTGCCCAGGCCTTGGGGATAATTTTGATATTTTGTTACAACAGTGGGTTTGTAAACTATATTATAGTGATATCTGATGATTTTTTGGGCAGTTTTGGAGATTTTTGGCCCTTTTTGGGGGATATTGGGCTCTTTTTGAGGCCGAATCCTGGGAGGAAGTTGGGAGATGGTTACCAACTTCAGATCTATATAAACCAGGCCTTCTCGAGGCCATGGGGGGAGATTCAGAGCAAGTTTATGATGCAGATTTTCCAAGCCAAAGCCATTTTTATGCAGGGAAACTGTTGAAGAGTGCACCTTTGCGGGCCATTTCTGGGAGCCTCGTTCATTCGATTTGGGTGCCGTCAGTTTTGATGGGTTCATGAGATCTAGTAGAATACAACCAGATCATTGTTATAACATTTTTTTCACTATCATGATGTACTTGTAAAGCTTTGAACATAAATAAACAAAGCCCACTGAGACAAGGCTCGAAGACGTAGGCGAGATTGCCGAACTTCGTTATCACATTGGTATTTATGGTTTGCTATTGTTATGCTTTATTTCAGTTCTGCATATGTGTATATGGCTGTCACATTTCTTCTATACTTATTTATCTTTCTTTAAGCTTCCTAATTGGTTAATAAATACATGCATAATAACTCAACCATAGTCATGTAAAAAATCTTTTCGGATCAAGTGGTATCAGAGCTAGTTAACATTTGGATTTGAGTTTTGAATGTTAACCAGGGAAAATCTATATCATGGTGAAGGCGAGATTGTTGAAGATAATCCATCAATTGGATTGAGAAAGAGAACTTCTCACAACGAGAAGATGGCATTGGAAGAGGGACTTTCTCAAGATGAGAAAGAGTTTCGAAAAAATTTCTTCACCATGTCGGAGACGATGAAGGTTTTGTACGAGGATTACTTGGAACAGAAAAGACCAAATCTGGGTGAATATTCAAAGGGAAAAAGTGAAGAAGGAGAGGATCCTCCTCAGATTCCTCCTTCACCTCCATCATCACCTCCTTCTTCTCCTTCTTCTTCAAGTTCAAGTTCTAAATCTAATGCAAAGAAACATGTTCATAAACATAAGAACAAAATTCCTTTATTAAAACATGATGTTGAATTTGAATTACCCATGTATGATGGTGAAGTTAATGCAGAGAGACTTGACAATTGGGTCAGACAGATGGAGGTCTATTACAGTGTGTAACAGATCAAGGATGAGGCCACACAAATCAAGTTGGCATCATTGAGACTTGCAGGCACAACTCTCATCTGGTGGCAAAGCAAGTTGCAAAGCGGAACACAACAAGTGTGTAATGTATTTCCATTATGGAAAAGTTTCATTTCTACACTTTGGAAGCAATTCTATCATTTGGGTTATAAAGAGAATGCGTTAATTGAATGGCAAGATTTAAAACTAAGAAAATGACAAACAATACAAGAGTATACATATGTCTTTCGTAAAATGGCATTGATGTTAGATATCCCTTTACATACCCAAGAACCTCTTATGAAGTATATAGGAGGTTTACCTGCACATATTAGAAACTCTGTATTCATGTTTGGACCAACTAATCTTGATGGGGTTTCTGTTCAAGCGACATACATTGAAGCAGGGAAAACGGGTGTTGGAGTAACAGGGGAATCATCTTCAAGGAAAGAGGACAAGAGGAAGTGGCATGGAAATAATTCAAATTCAGTAGCGAGAAAGGAAGAGAGGCCCTCTTGCAAGCATTGAAAGAAGGAGGGGCATGATGAGGACCATTGTTGACAATTTCATACCTAGAAGAGACCGAAGTGGTTCAAGGAAAAGAAAGGGAGGAAAACAATTGCAACAACAACATGACCCACTGACTTGGGATCAGATTCATGTGACGAATCAAAGGTCTCATTGGTTGGTATGACAAGTAAAATTGGTGAAGGAATTGATTGTAGAAGTAACTTGTTTCATATAAGGGACATCATGCGACACACTAAGGTTGATGCATTAATCAATAGTGGATCTCAATCTAACCTAATTTCAGAGGAATTGGTTAAGCAATTGGGGTTAAAAACACAAATGCATCATAAGACATACACACTTAAATGGATAAGCAACAATCATCAAATGCACATAACCAAATAGTGCACATTAAAATTTGCAATTTCATCTAAGTGTATGGACGAGGTAACATGTGATGTAGTGCCACTAAGTGAATGTGGAATGGTCTTAGTTAGTCCATACTTATATGATCATAAAAAAATCTTCTACATGGCAAAGAATCAATATCAATTAACCAAAGCAGGTCAAGATTATGTGGTTCATGCTTATCATATAAAGACAAATAAAACTCTTCAAACTATGGAACAATTAAAAAAGGAAGTTCAAGCAAGCAACAAACCTATGATTGTTTCAAATCAAGTAATCGATCTTAAGCAAGAACAAGATATGATTGTAGAATGGAAAATCAATCACAGTTTGCTTCAAGATAAGCTCATGTCATGCAAATATTACAAGTATATCAACTCATTTGCAGTCATATTTTTGATGCTATCATTTGTAATGTTGTCTACATGGATGATAGTAGCTTCAATAAGATGTGACAGTGTTCAAATGGCTAACAATATGCTGCCAGTTGTCATGATTGTGTTACAATTGATCTTGATGAGACATGTGCACATGACATAGTTCAAAGAAAAATAATAAGTTGGGTGGTCTATCCTGAGATTGATGACTAGTCAGTAACCTTTTGTGGACCAAAAGGTCATTTAGTGGGGAGGAATGATCCAGGAGGCTCCTCAGGTCCATAAAATGCTAAGAAATGAAAGTTCTCGGAATCAGATGAAACTAATTCCATTGCAACCGGCTTGTCGCGCTGATTCTGTCCATATATTTACTTCCTCAAACCGACACTGTATTCGAGAGTTATTGCACTCTGATCGATTTCCCAAATATGCAAAAAGTCAACTGGAAAAAAGTCAATGCTGACGTCAGCATGGTGTCATCATCATGACACGTGGCAGAGTAGCAACATGTTGACTGGGCAGGTGGTAGGTGTGATCCAATCAGGTGTTGACAAGTGGCACATTCACGGGAAAATTAAACGGTGCCATGTGGCCCAGGCATGGGTTGCCACATGCCACCCCATCATTCGTTCGCATGGTAAAAGGGGTTGCTGCACTCCAGGGGATTCGACCGCATGACCTCTTGGTAGGGCAAGTGCTTTGGACTAGACAGATACCATTGTGCCACCATGGGACTTGTTATAACAAACCCACTTTAAAATACTTAAAGTGCTTCAAATGTCAGAGCGGAGGTGGAAGGGGGCTAGGGCCTAGCCCCAGCCCGTGGATTTATCTGTCCCATATAACTAGCCACCGTATGGGCGCTCTACTATCGTTTCAGCAAAGGGTGCAAGCGCCATATTTCAAAGCTTAACCACCAGTGAGATTTATGCTTAGGACTCGGGGCTATGCCATGTATTCGGGGGAAGTGACCAGGTTGTTGGGTCCACTGATAGGGCGTGGTCCTATTGATTCATGCCATATGACCTTTACTTGAGGGATAAGGGTCAACGCGTAGCCCTAGGGGGCTATCGCTTGACCATTTATTTCCATATGACCTTGTTTTGGAGAGTGCGCCCAGGCCTTGGGGCTAATTTTGATATTTTGTTACAACAATGGATTTGTAAACTATATTATAGTGATTTTTGATGATTTTTTGGGTAGTTTTGGAGATTTTTGGGGGATATTGGGCCCTTTTTGAGGCAAGATCTTGGGAGGAAGTTGGGAGATGGTTGCCAACTTCAGATCTATATAAACTAGGCCTTGTTGAGGCTGTTAGCGATAAAAAATGCACTGACATTTTTGAAAGAATGATGCCTAATCTTGTAGGGAATGTTTGACTAGCTTCCCGGGATCCAAATGCAAATTTGAAAGCACCATTGGAAATATTAGGATTTGTAGATGTCAATCGACTATTTAAGCATGCAAAACAGACTCTCCATGACTGAGAAATTTGATTTTGAAAAAATCTGCGCTTTCACCAGCGCAGAAGGCAGAATTATAACTAGTTAGCTGGTGAAAGCTCCGCCTTTCACCAGCTAAGGAGTAGATTTTCGGGTAAATTAGCTGGTGAAAGCCTGTCACGGCTAGAAAAGCCAAATTTTCGCCCAGATCAAGATTTTTTGGGTTAGAATGGTTTGAAAGGGTTTCAAATAGATAGGTGGTGAATTATCAAGTCAGATCTAAATGCTACTTTTGTGAGATAAGGTCAGAGAGAGGTTGTTCAAACAGATTTGGCCTCATTTTAAAAGGTAGAATTTCAGGATTTTTGGCACACATCATCAAATTCGAATTCCACTTTCAGAGGAACAGATCAAAGAGCCTTGGAAGGCTAGGCTACACTTCATCAACTTTCAACCAATGTTTGAAGACCAAAATATAGAGATTGACCTCATCTTGAGGATCTCTCCTTATCTTTTGTAAATCAGTTTTGATTTTCTGTTTTTAGAATATCAGATCCATTTTTTTAGGATCTGAAAACTGATTGTAAAATGATATAAATGCCTAGCTTTTCTAAGAGACAAGGGTTTCAATTTTGGATACTCTTTTTCTATTGTACTAAGACACTTATTTTTCAATACAGAACCACAGTCTTCTTTTGTTGTTAATGACAGATTTCTTCATCTATTCCATGTTCTGTACTTTATTTCAGTTTAGCTCAGCTTCTAAGAATTATTAATTTCTTATTAAGCTCATGAACTTGAACTAAAGGAATTCTTACTGGCTTGTATGATCCTACACATTGTTGTACTTGATTATCTAGATCAGTTTTCTCCATACCTTTTGATATTACTCTGTCTGGTCATTGATTCCTAAAAGCACTGTTTCATTCGATTGCATTGTGAGTTGTCTTCCCATTAGCTA
>ML786754.1:526285-548831 GCA_009831015.1 Picea engelmannii | reverse complement strand
TTGCATTGTGAGTTGTCTTCCCATTAGCTACTCTCTATTATCCCATTGATCCACACTTTCATTATTCATGATTTATTAAGTTACCAAGCATCCTTAGTCTACAACCCTAAGGAGTTTCTTGGAGTGATAACAAATTGGCGCCGCTGCCGGGGAGAAGAGATTGAAGCTCAGCTTCCTTGGGAGACGACATAGATCCAACTTTGATGATAGACAAAGCCTGGACATTATTTCGGTTGTAATCATCTATCTGGCGACTCCATGAAGGACGAATTCGGTGGCAACTCCATGAAGGACGGGTCTGTTGGCGACTCCACTGGTATATAAATGAATCAGATCTTAGCAAAGAGGTATGCGTTCTACAATTTCTCAAGCATTTCTGGTTACCCTCATCCAGTACCTACTAGAGATGAATGGGAACATAGTATTCCAAGATTTCGTGGACAGAAGTGGGAAGTACCAGCTGAACATTTGCTGGATTTCCATGACTTTATTGACCGGCTTGAAATTATACATGAGGATGTTCAAATTAAGCTGTTCAAATTTTCATTAGAAGGGATTGCTCTTGACTGGTGTCGGTCTCTTCCAAGTGCAAGTGTCTGCTCTTTGTCTGATTTTCATGCTGCCTTCCATGTGTTTTGTAAAGACCATTTTTCAGATGACCTTCTCTATCCTGAATGCTGTCATGATTTCAATTTGTTGAATAAGGAATCAAATAGTTATGTGAAATATGCTACAACAGAATATATATCTCACCATGATCAAGAGATGAGTGATCTTCAGGATGATAACCTTAATATAGATGCTTTTGACATTGTACCAAATGCATCTATTGTCTTAGGCTATCAAGAAAATCTCATTATCCCTTTTGAAAACTTGAAAAGTGAAGAGAAAATTGACAAGATAACAAGTGACAGTTTCAGATATGTAGAAGATGTTGAGGGCAGCTCACAGTTTCAAGATTTGCAGGAACTGAAAGTTTGCAGCAGATTCAAAGAGAGTGATGGTGAAGAAGAGCAGAAGGGTTCAGATCATAATTTTAGTTTTTATTTTCCTCCAACAAAGATCAAGCAATCTACATTCAGCATTGAGTTTTGTGAAGGAAAAGAAGAGCAACAGTTCAGTTCTCAGTTGGGACAACAATGAAGACATCTGTCTACAAACAGAGAGCCAGTCATGGAAGGGTAGCCTTTTTTCATAAATCAGAATGTTTTTGATCTTGATTTTAGAGACCCGGTGGGTGATTTGATAGAATTATATATCTCAGACCCTCTGCAAGTTCCATATTTCATTCATTCATCAATATCCGCGGGTGAGTATGACTTTCTGATATGTTTCAATTATTCTCTATTAAGCAGTGATAGAGATAAAGTCATCACAGTTTTGAAGTTGCTCAGATCGCTGTTATGGAAGTCAACATTTACTTAACCTGATTGCAGATCTGGTTAGAGTAGAATAGTGTAGGAAATAAGCACTAATGTAGAAGAATAAGCTCTTTTCTTTGAGCAAGTAGATTACTTTCAATTTTCTCAATTAGGCAAAGAGACTCCCCTTTTACTTTTAATGGATGGATCTGGACCATCCTCTCCATTGTCATCTCCATGGCTGCCAGTACTACTGTTACAGCTAGAGATCATGACATCATCTTTTTGGTTGCTAGCTATAACTGCATCATGTGGCTCCTGGAGACGGTAAATGGATACTGTTACTCCCATTCAGATAATACAAAGAGTGTCAAGTTTTTAGAATTTGCAGGTGTTCCAGTTGTTCAGCCTAATCAATAAGAGGCAAGTACTGAGATAGAGGTTTTATGTATGTATGTTAAACATTTGTTAAAGGCATGAAGATCAATGACTCCTAACCTTGGTTGCCAGACCATTGAAAGCTAGGAGTCAAAATGTAACAAATTCTCTGTTCACAAAATCTCTGCCTGCGTTGTCACAGAAATGAATGTCGACCCAATGTTTTAGAGTTCAGGAGGAAATTCAGGAAAGAATTATCTCATCACTGGAAGATCTAGAAGCTGAAACAGAAAGGTCGGTGACAACACTTCATCTTGTAGAGAAAAAGTGTCAAGGAAAAGAAGAGGAAACAAAAAATCACCAAAGACTATAACCGTCTATGGTGGTTAGCAAAGTGCCTTAAAAGGAAAATCAGAAAATCAAAGCAAAAGCAAAGGTCACACCCAGATTTGCAAGTGCTAGCTCAGGTCGCCGTGAACATGCAAGGGGATAAAGCAGAGACACATTGAGTTTTTGATGGAATCACAGTTTTGGAGGTGAAAGTTCATTTTGGACTAAGGCAGAGCTTTCATCAGCGCACAGGACAATTTTACAACCAGTTAGCTGGTGAAAGGCAGCACTTTCACCAGCTAACCAACGAATCATAAGGCGAGTTAGCTGGTGAAAGCAGAAAAAACATTGTTGAAAAGGGACGAGAAAAGTCAGTTGTTCCTCCAAAAGTGGTTGTGCTGGGGTGCATGGCAGAACATTTGAAAGAAAAAATAATTGAATCAGACAAGATGGTTGATGTAGTTTGTGGGCCTGATGCTTACAGGGACTTGCCTCGCTTGCTAGAAGCTGTAGGTTATGGTCAAAAGGGAGTTAATACACTTCTGTCCCTTGAAGAAACATATGTTGATATCAGTCCAGTAAGAATTACTAGAAATTCAGTTACAACATTTGTCTCCATAATGCGTGGTTGTAACAATATGTGTTCATTCTGCATTGTACCTTTCACGCGGGGGAGAGAGAGGTCACGACCAGTAGAGTCCATTGTGAGAGAGGTGGGAGAGCTTTGGGATCAAGGTGTGAAAGAAGAAATGCTTCTTGGTCAGAACGTGAACAGTTATAATGATATCTCTATCCTTGATGGGAATGGTGCAGTTCCTACAGGGAACAGTTGGGCTCTTAGTCAAGGCTTTTCCAACATATGCAAGGTGAAGAATACTGGACTGCGCTTTTCCAATCTATTAGATCATCTATCTATTGAATTTCCTGAAATGAGGTTCAGATTCACGTCTCCCCACCCTAAGGATTTTTCCTGATGACTTGTTGTTCCTGATGAAAGATCGATGGAACATCTGTAGAAGCATTCATTTACCAACACAGAGTGGGAGTACAACTGTTCTTGAAAGAATGCGGCAGGGTTATACACGAGAAGTTTATCTGGATCTTGTGGAAAGAATACGGAATATTATTCCTGACATTGGCTTAAGCAATGACTTTATCTGTGGATTTTGTGGTGAAACAGAACAGGACCATGCTGATACATTGAGCCTCATTAAGTCCGTAGGTTATGATATGGCTTACTTGTTTGCCTACAGTCCGCGAGAGAAAACACATGCTCATCGAAACTATGTAGATGATGTTCCAGATGATGTCAAACAAAGGCTATCAGAGCTCATCAGTGTTTTCTGGGAATCAACAAGTCAGAGGTATGACTCACAGGTTGGTACGACTCAACTTCTGCTTGTTGAAGGACCCAATAAAAGAGCTCCAAAAAGTGAATTAATTGGAAAAAGTGACAGGGGACATAGGATAATCTTTCAAAATGTACCCCTAACAGACGTGAGTAACTCGCCACCCCATAGAATGGAGATAGCTGGTCTCGGGGACAGACCTGCAGAGGATGCCTTCAACCTAGCTATAAATGATTGGAGACTGTATACGGATCATCAGGAGAATGGTCTTGAATGTTGTGATGTCATATTTGAATTAGAATAGGGTTAATTGTTCATTATTTCATGCATCGAGTTCAGGTATTGTTTAGCATATCAAACAACCGAAATTCCCTCATATAGGTGCGCAATTACAGCTCCAGATTCATTCAAGTGGCAAAAGATGGTTGAAACTCTAGTTTGGAGAGCAAACTCATCATACAGGTGTGTGTTTCAATTATCAAACGACTTAAATTCTGGTTCTGTGATCAATGCTTGAACAATTATCGCCTCAAATATCTGCTTCTGTTAGTCGAGTCACAGTTTTTGCTTAGTCTCTGCCTAAATTGACTGAATGTTGCCTATATTCTCTGCGTGTTTAATATTTTCATTACACTTGAACTCCAAATCTTGCCAATAACCGTTGAGTCTGTTCTAAAAAACACACTGACTGATTAGCTTGAATTAGACATCCTCAATTGCACTGTCAGTTATCTCTTTAATTATTGAGTTGATTCATAGGTCATAACCCTGACTCATGTCTGTTATCTAAAATTCCTCCTATTTACTGAGTCACAGTTGATTATTTGTCAAAATTTAAAGACCTATTATCTTGTCAAAACCTTTGATTCGAGTCTTGCCTAAATATCTCATGCTGTTGATGAATTAGAAGTCTGTTATTAAGTTATAGTTTCTTGTTGAGTCACACACTTTGACTCTAGATCTATATGTTCATTAATTACATGCATAATCCTTGGGTTTGAGGGACACATCAACAGTTAATTATGGCAAAGTCAGGATCTGCTTTAAGGGATGAGGTTGATGGTGTTTGGTACTCGGAGGCGCATCCAGAGATAGCACAATCATCCGCTGAACCTACTGTATCTAAAGCCAATAAGATAAATCAGTATTTCACTATGGATCAACTAGTCTCATTGCAGAGTTAACTCGGTCAACTCACCTTGCAGCCATGGCGATTACGAGACAAAGAAAAGACACAACAAGTCACCACAACATTTTTGTTGGTGATCTCAGCCCAGAGTTTGCAGATGCATCTCTCTTTGCTTGTTTTTCTATTTTGTTCAGATGCAAGGGTTATGTGGGATCAAAAATCTGGTAGGACAAGAGGATTTGGCTTTGTTTCCTTCAGAAATTAGCAGGATGCTGATAATGCAATTTTTCAGATGACATAAAAAACTCTTGGGAGTAGACCGATTTTCTATAATTGGGCTACCAAATCAAGCTCTGGTAATTAGAGTGACGACAAACAGACCTCAGAAATGCAATTTTCTTCAAATGCATCAAATAAATACTTCAGCCAATGGTAGCGCAGATCACAACATTTTCAGCTGGAACTACAGCTATGGGAACAAGAGGACAATCACATCTAAGTCCAGTAAGAGAGAGAGGAGCTTCGTCTAGCAAGCCCTGAGGTTTTTGTACTCTTGCAGGTAATCGAGATTCATCAAATTTTGATTTTTGGGTAAGTTTCTGTTTTCGGTGGTTTAGGCGAGCCTGTGTGTGCTCATTAACCACCGAAACAGAGTACTTTCGGTGGATAAGGTGCCAAATTCTAGATACATTTAACCACCGAAAGCTGTTTTAACCAGATCACTCAAAATTTTGCCCAATTTCCACATTTCTAGGATATATCTGGCACATAATATCTTTGAGTCCTGAAAGCAACAAATTGAAGATAAATCCTTAAGATGCTTGTGATATAATTTGTTCAAGATTGAGGGAACAATATGCAGATTTTAATTTAGCAAAAGACAAGTGGCAGCAGCTCCGAAGACAAGTGGCAGAGTTTTCAGAAACAAAATTTTAAGGGATCTTGTAAATAGCCAAAGACATAAATGTAGGTTGTAAACATTGCTTGGACTGAAAAGGATGAATGACTCCATGGCCCAATACTAAAGGCACAAGGTCTGCTAGGTTCTTGGAGACCTCACAGGGAGGTATCCATCCGAGCTGGAGCCAGATGTTAGCGATAAAAAATGCACTGACATTTTTGAAAGAATGATGTAAAAGGTTGTAATTAGCCACTCTTGAAAGTGATGATGAGAGTGAGAGGCATTTTTTTCTATGTCTAAACCTTGTAAGCCTTGTTGACAACATTGTAATGGGTCTTATAGCCACTATTGAGTGAGAGGCATTGTTTTTCCTAGGCCTGTTTTGGCAACATTGTAGTGGGTCTTATAACCACTGTTGAGTGAGAGGCATTGTTTTTCCTAGGCCTGTTTTGACAACAATGTAATGGGTATTGTATCCACTATTGTGTGAGAGGCATTATTTTTCCTAAGTATGTTTTGAAAACATTGCAATGGGTCTTATAGCCACTATTGAGTGAGATACATTATTTTTCCTAAGGCTTGTCTTGACAATCATTGTAAACTTGTCCATGAGTGTTTGATAAACTCTTGGAAAGTATGGTACTGCTCTGAAAAGTTGTAATCCATGTATTTTCAACTACAAATTTTCATTGATGCAAGTGTTGGCATCAACATCCTCATTCCGAAGTACAAAGGTGAAGGAGAATAAGGGTGCGACATTTTAGAGAATTTTGTTATGCAGATCAAGGAATCAACTATGGATTTGCATTGGTGCAAGTGTTGGCATTGACATCCTAATTCTGAGGTACAAAGATGAAGGAAAAGAAGGGTGCGACCTATTAGAGACATTTTTTATGAAGATCGAGAAATGGGGAAGCACATCGTGGAGTGTAAGACTCTACCTAGAAGTTGGTTGCAGAGATTCAAGTCACAATTTCTCTCTATACTTTTGGAGGACCAAAAGTGATTTTTTATGGGGAGGTATGATCCCAGAGGATCTCCTCACAAGGAATCATTACTTTGCACACCATGAAGAAGATAATTAAAATACTAATTGATGATAGGTGGCAAAGAATAATTAATACTCATGAATGATTTATTTAAAATGTAAAAATGATTAATAATATAGGTGAGTGAAAAACTCATGTATTATTCATGCAAATTGGAAAAAAATGATTAATTCTTGAAGTGAGTTTGAGAATCTCATGTATTATTCATTTAATTGTAAAAATGAGAAATTAGTTTTGTGAGAGAATCCAACTCACAAATTAGTTTCCTAATTGTAAGGGGAAATTAGTTTCCTAGTTTTAAGGAGGAAGTTAAGGTTCTCATGAGTTGGTTTGGACTCTTCCTCACTTTACCACAAGTGGTTTCCTAGTCTCAAGGAGGAAGTTAAGGGTCTTCCAGTTGGTTGATATGTTTTCTCATTTTTTTTCCTTGAGTAGCTATTAGATACTAAATTTGTGGATCTTGTCTCCTTGAATTATGGAGCAAGAGAAACTATTTAAACCCCTTCATTAGGAGATATTTGGAGAGCTCTTTTAGGAGAGAAGAAAAACGATTATTCTTACGGTCTGTAATCCCCATCATTGGGAGAGTTAATCCCCCCTCCATGGGGAGAATGTAGTCCTTTTGGTGTCTAAAGAAATGTAACTTATGTGAGAGCCTTAAGGCTACTCTGGGATTCAATCTTGTAAGGAGCATGTGCCACATTTTGTGAGAAGATTTCAACCCTTTCAAAATAAGGGTAATACAATGATTCGTATTCCAAGCGAAGCTGGAGACATAGCAAGGATGTCCTAGTGAACACCGTTAACAACTCAGTGATCTCATGTCTCATGTTTTCTTATGCATGTTTTATTTATACAATTATGATTATTAATGTATTAAGTAATGGATATATGAGACTAAAAACATATTCACCAAGTTTATATTCAATTTGGATTCAAGTCTTCATAAGCACATCTTTTCACCTTTAATGCAATCAAGTTTGATAAATCTGCAATTGTAAATCTGACCTTCATTAAGTGGCCTAGAACCAAGTCAAGTTTGGTATCAATGTCACCCCGGTTTCAGATCATTTTTACTACTTTCTCGAGCCCATATTCCATTACCTTACATTCATGACTTCACTAATCAAATTTCTAATATCTTGGTAAAAAATAATTTAAAAACTTTCTTCAAGCCTCACAAGATGCTCAAGATTCTACATTACCCAAATTAATTGATCTATCTAAACTCATGTCAAGGAACATATCCTTGATGCCTTTCATGATCATGTTGCCAAATCTTTTATTACAAAACAATCTCATAGCATCAAACACCTCATTTATTTTTTTCACACCAAAGTCTTTGTATCTATACCCCATTACTCCTCCCATATTATTGGAGAATCCCTAGAAATTATAAAACAACCTAACAACTTTAATTATAAACTCAACCACTCTTAAAAACTATTATTATTGTTATTATTATTATTATATCTTAAACATTTTTCCTCTCTACCTTTATTATATAAAATCATATCTTATATGATATAACTCTTATTCACTCCTTATTGTTATATCATATCTTATAACTCTTACTCACTCTTTAACTCATGAATAACTTCAACTACCTCCCAACCTTTCCCCCTCTAACTTTATTATAATTTATTAATAACATATAGCATTTATCATATCTCTTTTAAATTCATATAAAAAAATCAATCTATTTTTATATCATATCTTAGTAAATGGGTTTCATAACTTCTTTTACTTCCATATTTTCCCCTAACTTCTCTCCTTTTTTGAAACGATTCAATTTATTTTCCTTACTTCTCGTAAGATGATTCAATCTATTTTTATATCATATTTAAATAAATGGGTTTCATAACTTCTTTTACTTCCATATTTTTTCTCTAACTTTTCTCCTCTTTTGAAATGATTCGATTTATTTTCCTTCATTCTCATAGCTACTTCCTAACCTCCTCTTTCTCTATTTAACCTTATTAATCCCCGGAATTCGGACTTTAGGGACTATAGTAAATTGTTTTTGGTGTTTCTATTAATCATGTCCTCAAAAAGACGTTTTAATCTAAAGTTTAGTTTTTTTCCATTCATAAATTTTTGAGTTTGCATTTCATTTTTAGTCCAAAGTTTTAAGTTCGACCTCTTATTTGGCCTCATATCAAGGCACACTTTAGATAAATTTGACATAACATTGACATAGTCGAGGGAGTTTCAGATTGTGTGGATTAATGCTATACCTCATGTATAGCATTAGTTCTAGACATTAAATGTTTAGGCTTTGTGCATGCTTATTGCTTTCTAAAAACTCATGGTCGTTTTATTACACGTATTGTCCATCATTTTATTACACATACTGCTCCCCGTCACCACCATGCTCCACAACGTTGGTCTTCTACTACCACTACCTCCCTGCATCAAAGAAAGAAATGCAATAGTCTGGGTCAATCTCCTATAGTGTGTGGAAACTATGAAACATTGATTAGCTCTGTCTTAGGTAGTAAACAAAGTCAACCTTTTAGGTAAGGAACCTTGGTTGAGATGAGGGAAGCATTAAAGAACCTGAGTACAAAATCATTGTTAAAAGCAACACACCAGAATAAAGAATAAAGACATAGAGAAAGGGATTGGGAAAACTAGAAACTGATCAACAAGAAACAAAAAGCAGAAACATAGAGAGATAGATTGGGAAAACTAGCAACTAATCAATAGGAAGAAACAAGCATCAACTGAATATTTATGGTAAGGTCTACATATTTTTGTTGACATTTCCTTAACAAGCTTATTGTATGAGCTAAGATTACATCAACACAATGTTGGAATTCAACTAGCTACTCGTGGAAAGAAAAATGAGTACTTGATGTAGTCTATGTGTTTGTAAGTGGAAAGAAAAATGAGTACATGATGTAGGCTATATGTTTGTAAGATCCACTATTTCTGGTGGTATTAGTACTAGATTTACAGGCAGTGGTCCTAGCTCTGCTGATACCCTTGCTTGCCTCTATAGTCTTTTAGATTTTTAAATCCTTGGATCTTATGACTTCAAACATGTCAAACCTCCTTCTCTGCTAGAAAACGTGTGAATGGCTGAGAGCAAACCTTTATTGCAATTTGAAAGAGTGTCGCAACCGCTTTGTGCATTTGATCTAGAATCTTGTGCAAGGTTTATGTGATGCATTTTCCCCTTCTACTCAGTGTTTCGATTGTCCCTGTGATGTTTTTTCCTCTTCTGCTCAACGTCTCGACTATGTTCCTCTTTGTGTTTTTCCCTTCTGCAACTGGTAATCCCATGAGCATTGGATTCTCTCTGCTAACATGGGGGCAAAGAAAATGACAATCTATCCTCTTAACTTCAAGCTTTCCGGGTCTCACCATCTCACTAGCATCCAGGGTCCCACACAGATGTTAGTAAGATTTATGGACATCTCATCTGGTATAAACCTGTGGATTCTATCTACCACAAACTTTTCTAAGCACTAGAAACAAAATTTCTAGTGAATCTCTAGCCAAGACAACCAGGAGAAAGTCTATCCATTAAAAAGGTCATGGTCCATCCATAACCCCTGATGAAAGAGCCTGCAGGACAAGATCAAGGCCGTCTCGACCAACAATTACCTTCAAACAATAACAGAGGATACCACCAGAGGATGTGGTCATTGAACAAGAGGCCTATTCTAAGGGAGGGTTCCTTCCACAAGAAGAAGGGTTTGACCTCCTCTCAAGCTATCAAGATGCTTTAAAGAATGAAAGTCCCAAGAATTTTCACCCTGGTTGGGGTAGTCCTTATAGTCTAGAATGAAAGCTCCTTGCACCCTTCTTTTCCTAGCAGTATCCCTAGGCTTATTCTATGTTGTAGAAGCACTTTCCAAGCCTCCTTTCTTGAGATATCCCATACTACCCACTTGGCACAGAGAGCTTGCACCCGTATTCATGTTTTGATGATACCCAAGACTCCTTGGTCCCGCGGTGTGCAACACAACTCCCAGTTGACTTAGTGGAAGCCTTTACCTCGGTCCTCTGAAGACACTTCAAGATTTGAGATCCTCCCTTGGAGGAGATTCTACCAATTGATGGACTGGACTTCAGGCGAGTGGACCATTTCCCCAAGGGAACCTCCAAAAGATGAATTTACCTCCAAACCCTCCTCTACAGGGGTTGGCATAAAGCCACTACATCATCCATCGAGTATAATGGGAAAAAGATGGTATAGCAATGAACTTCAGAATAATACTACGACAGGGAGGGGATATTATTAATGAATGAGTGATGACCTTTGAAGATAAAAGGATATTTGAAATTTAGGCCCACCACCTACCTACTCTTTACCCACCTCTCGATTTCTACCTTGCCAACTTATCACTTACACTAGCCTTAAGAGAGATCTTGTTGCTTGTTCACATCACCTCTACATAAACGCGGTACAATGTTCCTTAACCTCTTGTGCGATGGGATGATTTATATTCGGTAAAGAATCTAAGCTAAAGAAAAATGAAGCCAGGATCAGAGCCTCGACTTTCACATTGGTCATTTGTTGCTTCATGGAACACTTTGGATTGACAATGAATTTACTTTAAAGGAGCTTGCCATGCTGAAAATGGACGAGATGGTCTGTTGTATTGGTCTGAAAATGGGCAGCTCACAGTTTGGGCAGCTCCAAGTCCTGCAGTGTGCAATAGATCAAGGATGAGGCCACACAAATCAAGTTGGCATCATTGAGACTTGCAGGCACAACTCTCATCTGGTGGAAAAACAAGTTGCAAAGAGGAACACAACAAGTGTGTAATGTATTTCCATCATGGAAAAGTTTAATTTTTGCACTTTGGAAGCAATTCTATCATTTGGGTTATAAAGAGAAAGCGTTAATTGAATGGCAAGATTTAAAACTAAGAAAATGGCAAACAATGCAAGAGTATACAGATGTCTTTCATAAAACGACATTGATGTTAGATATCCCTTTACATACCCAAAAACCTCTTATGAAGTATATAGGAGGTTTACCTGCACATATTAGAAACTCTGTATTCATGTTTGGACCAACTAATCTTGATGAGGTTTCTGTTCAAGCGACATACATTGAAGCAGGGAAAACGGGTGTTGGAGTATCAGGGGATTCGTCTTCAAGGAAAGAGGACAAGAGGAAGTGGCATGGCAAGAATTCAAATTCAGTAGCGAGAAAGGAAGAGAGGCCCTCTTGCAAGCATTGCAAGAAGGAGGGGCATGATGAGGACCATTGTTGGCAATTGCATACCTAGAAGAGACCGAAGTGGTTCAAGGAAAAGAAAGGGAGGAAAACAATTGCAATGACAACACGACCCATAGATTTGGGATCAGATTCATGTGATGAACCAAAGGTCTCATTGGTTGTTATGACAAGTAAAATTGGTAAAGGAATTGATTGTAGAAGTAACTTGTTTCATATAAGGGACATCATGCGACACACTAAGGTTGATGCATTAATCGATAGTGGATCTCAATCTAACCTAATGTCATAGGAATTGGTTAAGAAATTGGGGTTAAAAACACAAATGAATCATAAGACATACACACTTAAATGGATAAGCAACAATCATCAAATGCACATAACCAAATAGTGCACATTAAAATTTGCAATTTCATCTAAGTATATGGACGAGGTAACATGTGATGTAGTGCCACTAAGTGAATGTGGAATGGTCTTAGGTAGTCCATACTTATATGATCATAAAGAAATCTTCTACATGGCAAAGAATCAATATCAATTAACCAAAGCAGGTCAAGATTATGTGGTTCATGCTTATCATATAAAGACAAATAAAACTTTTCAAACTATGGAACAATTTAATAAGGAAGTTCAAGCAAGCAACAAACCTATAATTGTTTCAAATCAAGTAATCGATCTTAAGCAAGAACAAGATATGATTGTAGAATGAAAAATGAATCACAATTTGCTTCAAGATAAGCTCATGTCGTGCAAATATTACATGTATATCAACTCATTTGCAGTCATATTTTTGATGCTATCATTCGTAATGTTGTCTACATGGATGATAGTAGCTTCAATAAGATGTGACAGTGTTCAAATGGATAACAATATGCTTCCAGTTGTCATGATTGTGTTACAGTTGATCTTGATGAGACATGTTGATGCAGGAGCATCACCGACATCAAGCGAGCCAACACGGGAGCAAGAGACAGCTGGACAAGTGCCAGCGCAAATTTTGAAAACACTTTGAAGTTGATGCACGATTTTAAATGAGTCATTAAGATGAAACACACTTGTATAATGTAAAAGGGACCTTGAGCCTTTAGCTCTCGTCCTTAGTAGGTAGACGACATTTAAGGTAGTTAATGCAGGTAGATAGAATTTAATTCTAGATTAGACAGTTTTAGAGCACAAGAGGGAAACGGGATATAGACACCCTCATTGTGTATTGTAAGTTAGTTAGAAGAAGCATTTGAGCAAGAGAATGCAGAGAGTTGTGTAAGAACACCCATGTACATATATTTTGATTAATAAAAGGAGATTGATTCAAATTCATGGTTTTGTGTTGTTCTCTATGTATTGATGCTGAATGATATGCTCATGAATGTTTGCTTCCTGTTATACATTTTCTTTATGTGTTGTGTACATGATTTCATGTTTGAATTGAAGTTTGAAAGGAATTAGGAATGAATTTCAATTGTTTCTCTAACTGAGCAAGGATTCCTGCAAGGAGTGCAGTCGAATCGTCTGCAAGGAGTGCGTTGACAGAGGGTTCAGATAGAGATAAATTTTGTTCTCATTCATCTCAAAAGTGCAGACAGGAACAGGAGCCGTGCAAGGAGTGCGCAGGCCAAGAAAAGTCTCAGGGTTGCGAACTTGAGTGAGATATTTAAGGACTGCTGCTGCAGGGGTGCACAGGGTCAAGGAAATTCAAGCACTTGAAGTGTTTGAAAATCTTCCGCAAGGAGTGCGTGCAGGGATCTTCAGAAAGGTTCAGAGTCAGAGAAAGCTCAGGAAGGATAGGGCTTTCGAGTTTGTTGAAGGACATCACAAAGGAGTTTTGCCTTGGAAGTTTACAGAAGCGTCACAAGTTTGCACGCAGAGGGACAAGTCGGTGGAAGAACACTTAGTCACTTCGCAGGTTTCATCAGGAGGAACAGACGGTCGGTATTCTCCGAGGAGAATTCGTGACATCCCGTGAGCCGTTAGATCTCGCGGAGGTGTGAGGAAGATACGACGAGTGTTAGTTGAAGGTTGAATCTCAGGAGAGACAAGGCCGTTGATCCAAGCCACAAGGGCCGTTGGATCTATACATATATCGTGTATCGGGGTTTTGTGGGTGGAAGTCCTGTAAACAGTGCAACAGGAATCACAATATTCTGATACGCGATATCCCGACAGGCTAAAGGAATAGTGTGGGGCCACAAGGGACAGAGAGGTGGACAGGTGGCACAGGGTATCAGAGTTTCGTGGCAAGAAGGCCCAAAACATATTCATTAGGATTCACGATATTGCGAACTCCAAAATGATGATGGAGTTAAGTTACCGTTGAATAGTCAACTCACGAGCGCATCGGAGTTTTGGCGTATCAAGGTTCAGGAGTCGGTAGGACGAGTGACTTGACATCGCGAGTGCCAAAATCACGATAGGGAAAGTTCCGAAAGGGGAAAGGTCAGCGTTGACTTGTATCGGGGTTCGGGGATTCGAGAACCGAACACTCGACCTGTGGATTCGCGAAGTCCGATCTCCCGATTTGTAAAGAAAGGGGATCCCACGAAGATTTCTGTGGGTGCAGATTTCCTGATAGGGAAATAGAAGAACCGTTTGGAGTTCTTCGGGCCGTGTGAAAAGGAAATATCCTGTGAGCGGACGTGCTTGCGAGCGCGTGCTGCACCAAGTGGTATCAGAACACATAAAGGTTCTTTGCTTTCTGGAGTAGAGAAAGAAAATTCACCATGCCGCCCAGAAGAGATAGACACTCACCTGATCCAGAGGAAAGGGAAATGCCAAGAAGAAGAGGCAGGCAAATGACAGATCCAGCTATGGAGAGACAGATACGTGATCTGCGAGCTAGGCTCGAAGACATGGAGACAACGCAAAGATGCACAGTCAGTGCGGGGGATCTAAGTGATTCCAAGAGCGAAGTTGAGGTTGAACGTGAAGAAGAAGTTGTAGCTGAAGATGCATCAAATGAGCGTTTGATCAAAGCTATTGCCAGGATGGGTGCAAGAGAAAATATGGACATTCCAGTTTATGAGGGAAACTTGGATGCAGAGGAGCTTCTAGAATGGATTAGAGCTCTAGACACATACTTTGACTATGAAGATGTCGAAGAGGACAAGAAAGTCAAGCATGCTGTCACGATATTTGAAGGACATGCAACATTGTGGTGGGATGAGCTACAAGCTGACAAACACTGCAAGGGTAAGTAGAAGATCAAAAGCTGGGACAGGATGATCGCAAAGCTGAAGGCAAAATTCATCCCCAGGGATTATCAAATTACTATGTTCAGGAGGATGCAGAACCTGAGACAGAAGCTGATGACAGTGAAAGAATACACTGAGGAATTCTATAAGCTGAACATCAGGGTAGGTCATCGGGAAAGCGATGATGAGAAGGTAGCCAGATACATGAATGGCCTGAGATATGATATCCAGGATGAGATGAGCATGGTAACCATCCAAACTTTGGAAGATACTTATCAGATGGCTCTGAAAGCGGAAGAGAAGCTGAGCCGAAAGTAGAGTCAGAGGGGCCGAGGCAGAAGTCATCCCAGAGGCAAAGCAGTTGCCCAAGATAAATATCAGAAGCCCAAGGAAGACTGGAAGAAGCCTCAGACTCAAACAGAGAGAGGTGTAAGTTCATATCGAGGGAAACCATATGTTGATCAGAGAGGACAATATACTGAGCAAAGAGGAGATTATGCTGATAATAACACTTTTCCTCGTACTAGAGGAAGAGGAAGAGGAAGAGGTGGAGTAATCACATGCTTCACATGTGGAAATAATGGGCACAAATATTATGAGTGTCCAGATAAAAAGAAGGACATTGGGGAAGCTCACATCACCGAGGCACAGAGGCGGGATGTTGAGGCAGAAGACGCTGAAGGTGGAAGATCGCTGATGATGCGAAAAGTCCTTTTGACACCCGAGAAGGAGGTGGAGAGTTCAGTCCAAAGGACTAGACTTTTTAGGACTGCTTGCAAGACCAAGGACAGGGTATGCAAATTCATTGTAGACAGTGGTAGCACGGATAATCTTGTATCTACATAGATGGTAGAGAAGCTAGAGCTGGAGACGACTAATCATACAAGCCCATACAGAGTTTCGTGGCTACAGAAAGGACACCAGGTAACTGTCACTAAACAATGTTTAGTTGAATTCAAGATAGGAGGATATAATGATAAGATATTATGTGATGTCATTCCTATGGATGTTTGTCATCTATTGCTGGGTAGACCATGGAAATATGACAGGAATGTGATTCATGATAGGCGAATGAACACATACACCCTGGAGAAGAATGGGAGGACACACATGTTTCTTTCGATAAAGGATAAGGAGGTGAAGCCGGAAGTAAACAACACGGTACTTCTCATGAGTGGGAAGGAACTTCTTATAGAGGTTAAGAAGAAGGAGGATCCACAGTTCATTGTGGTCAGGAAATTGAGGATTGTTCTGACTAGCACGAGAGTGGATGATTTACCAGAAGAAGTTCAGGAATTGATGGAAGAGTTCACTGACATAATAGTGGACGAATTACCTCATTCGTTACCACCGATCAAGAGTGTGAGCCATCATATTGATCTCATACCAGGAGACATTTTTCCAAACAAAGCCGCATACAGATTGATGCCGCGAGAGAATGAAGAGGTTAAAAGGCAAGTCCAGGATTTGTTGGACAAAGGTTTGGTCAGGGAGAGCTTGAGTCCATGTGTTGTTCCAACAGTACTCAGTCCGAAGAAATACAAAGGCTGGAGGATGTGTACTGACTCAAGGGCGATTAACAAGATAAAAATTAGGTACAGATTTCCATTGCTGAGGATGGGTGATCTGATGGATTTCTTAAGTGGAGCAAGGTATTTTTCAAAGATTGATTTGAAAAGCGGTTATCACCAGATCCGCATGAGAGAAGGTGACGAGTGGAAGACTACATTCAAAACCAATGAAGGGTTGTATGAATGTCTTGTTATGCCATTTGGATTAACAAATGCGCCGAGTACCTTCATGAGGTTGATGAACGAAGTCCTGAGGGAGTTCATCGGGAAATTTGTCATTGTGTATCTGGATGACATACTGGTTTACAGTGAGACAGTGGTAGAGCATCTGAAGCATTTGGCTATAGTGATGTAGAAACTACAGCAGGAGAAGCTGTTGATAAACATGAAAAAGTCCTCGTTCATGAAGACAAAGCTCATTTACTTGGGGTTTGTTATTTCAGCTAATGAGTTGAGGATGGATCTAGATAAGGTGGAAGTGATCAAGAATTGGCCATCACCGAAAAATATTTTTGAGGTGAGAAGTTTTCATGGATTGGCTAGTTTCTACCGAAAGTTTATCAGGAATTTCAGTGGAATTAGTGCTGCGATGATGGACACAATGAAGAAAAGACACAAGTCTTTTCACTGGACTGAAGAGGCTGAAAAGAGTTTTAATCTGTTGAAGAGGAAGATTACGGAACAACCAGTTTTGGTGTTGCCGGATTTCCAGAAAACATTTTAGGTGAAATGCGATGCAAGTGGATTTGCAGTAGGGGCAGTCTTAAGTCAAGAAGACAGGCCGATAGCATACTTCAGCGAGAAGCTGAATGAGGCGAAAGTGAAGTACTCCACATATGATAAGGAGTTTTATGCTATCATCCAGGCATTGAAGAAATGGAGACATTACTTGATCCCGAAAGAGTTTGTCTTGTACAGTGATAATCATGCACTGCAGTTTGTGACTCAACAGGAGAAGTTGAATCAGAAACATGTCAAATGGGTTGAGTATATGCAGAATTTCACTTTTGTGATTAAACATATTTCTGGTACTGCTAACAAAGTGGCTGATGCTTTGAGCATGAAGTGTTTGCTGTTGCAGGAGTTCAAAGTCAAAACGTTGGGTTTTGATGATCTCAGGAACATGTACACAGATGATCCAGATTTTAAAGAAGCGTATGAAGGAACTGAGAATCCAGTTCTCAGAGATAGAAGCCCTTGGACAGACTATATGATCTAGGAGGGATTATTGTTTAAAGGCAATCAACTGTGTATTCCGAAATGCTCCATGAGGGAGAATCTGCTGAAGGAGAAACACAGTGGAGGATTAGCAGGATATTTTGGTCACGGCAAGACGTTCGCAAAGATGAATGAATTATATTTTTTTCCGGGAATGCGAGAAGACGTCAGGAGATTCGTGGACAGATGCAGAATTTTCCAGCATTCGAAGGGAAGGAAGCAGAATGCAGGGTTTTATCAACCATTTCCCATACAAGAGAGGTCGTGGGATGCAATTAGCATGGATTTTGTATTGGGGTTGCCAAGAACACAAAGAGGTGCTGATTCAATCTTTGTGGTGGTGGATAGATTTTCCAAGATGACACACTTCATTCCATGTCATAAGACAAGTGACGCAACTCACATTGCGAGCCTATTTTTCAAAGAGGTCATTCGACTTCATGGATTGCCGAGAAGCATAGTTTCGGATCGAGATACAAAGTTCATAGGGCATTTTTGGAGGACCTTATGGAAGAAGCTGGGAACTAACTTGTTGTTTAGTTCAGTTTATCATCCTCAGATGGATGGACAGATAGAAGTGGTGAATAGAAGTCTGGGAGACTTGCTGAGAAGCTTGGTGACAGAGCACCATACCCAGTGGGACAATATATTACCACAAGCAGAATTCGCATATAATGACTCAGTTAACAAGAGCACATGGCAGAGTCCATTTCAGGTTGTCTATGGTATGCAAGCCAGGGGAATTTCTGAACTGAGGGATTTAGAACAGACTACGACTAGGAGCACTAGTGCAGAAGATTTCACAGAGGCGATGAAAGAACTTCACAGCTAGGTGAAGGAGCGATTGTTAGAATCAAGCCAGGAGTATAAGCACAGAGTGGATCAGCATAGAAGACAACTTCATTTTGAAGTTGGTGATCTGTCTTTGGCACATTTGAGAAAGGAAAGGTTTTCGAGAGGAACATATAATAAATTGAAGATGAAGAAAATCGGACCATGCAGGGTCTTGAAGAAATTTGGGGCAAACGCTTACGAGATTGAATTACCCGATGGGATCGGAGTCTCTCCGATATTCAATATCTCGGATTTGTACCCCTACAGAGCTGAGGAAATAGGGACTGGAACTGAGAAACTAGTGGTTCAGTGGACAAAGCAGATGCTAGTTGTAGAGAAGCCGCAGATGGAGTGCATACTAGACAGGAGAGTAAGAAAGAGGACCAGGTGAAAGCAATACTTTGAGTATCTGGTCAAGTGGAAAAACCATCCAGTTGAAGATGCCGGCTGGGAGAGAGAAGTAGAGATATAGAAGCATGGACAGACTGTGTGTGAGCTCATGGACAAGAGCCCATGAAAAATTTCAAGCGAGGGAGTATGATGCAGGAGCATCACCGACATCAAGCGAGCCAGTACGGGAGCAAGAGACAGCTGGACAAGTGCGAACACAAATTTTGAAAACACTTTGAAGTTGATGCGTGATCTTAAATGAGTCATTAAGATGAAGCGCACTTGTATAATGTAAAATGGACCTTGAGCCTTTATCTCTCGTCCTTAGTAGGTAGACGAAATTTAAGGTAGTTAATGCAGGTAGATAGAATTTAATTCTATATTAGACAGTTTTAGAGCACAAGAGGGAAACATGATATAGACACCCTCATTGTGTATTGTAAGTTAGTTAGAAGAAGCATTTGAGTAAGAGCATGTAGAGAGCTGTGTAAGAACACCCATGTACAGATATTTGGATTAATAAAAGGAGATTGATTCAAATTCATGGTTTTGTGGTGTTCTCTGTGTATTGATGCTGAATGATATGCTCATGAATGTTTTCTTCCTGTTATACATTTGCTTTATGTGTTGTGTACATGATTTCATGTTTGAATTGAAGTTTGAAAGGACGTAGGAATGAGTTTCAATTGTTTCTCTAACTGAGCAAGGATTCCTGCAAGGAGTGCAGTCGAATCGTCCACAAGGAGTGCGTTGACAGAGGGTTCAGATAGAGATAACTTTTGTTCTCATTCATCTCACAAGTGTAGACAGGCACAGGAGCCGTGCAAGGAGTGCGCAGGCCAAGAAAAGTCTCAGGGTTGCGAACTTGAGTGAGATATTTAAGGACTGCTGCTGCAGGGGTGCGCAGGGTCAAGGAAATTCAAGCACTTGAAGTGTTTGAAAATCTGCCGCAAGGAGTGCGTGCAGGGATCTTCAGAAAGGTTCAGAGTCGGAGAAAGCTCAGGAAGGATAGGGATTTCGAGTTTGTTGAAGGACAACGTAGAGGAGTTGTGCCTTGGAAGTTTACAGAAGTGTCACAAGTTTGCACACAAAGGGACAAGTCGGTGGAAGAACACTTAGTCACTTCGCAGGTTTCATCAGGAGGAACAGACGGTCGGTATTCTTCGAGGAGAATTCACGACATCCCGTGAGCCGTTAGATCTCATGGAGGTGTGAGGAAGATACGACGAGTGTTCGTTGAAGGTTAAAGCTCAGGAGGGACAAGGTTGTTGATCCGAGCCACAAGGGCCGTTGGATCTATACGTATATCGTGTATTGGGGTTTCGTGGGTGGAAGTCCCGTAAACAACGCAACAAGAATCGCGATATTCCAATACGCAATATCCCGACAGGCTAAAGGAACAGTGTGGGGCCACAAGGGACAGAGAGGTGGACAGGTGGCATAGGGTATCGAATTTTCGTGGCGAGAAGGCCCAAAACATATGCATTAGGATTCACGATATTGCGAACTCTGAAATGCCGATGGAGTTAAGGTACCGTTGAATAGTCAACTCGCGAGCGCATCAGAGTTTCAGTGTATCGAGGTTCGGGAGTCGGTAGGACGAGTGAATCGACATCGCGAGTGCCAAAATCGCGATAGGGCAAGTTCCGAAAGGGGAAAGGTCAGCGTTGACTTGTATTGGGGTTCGGGGATTCGAGAACCGAACACTCGACCTGTGGATTCACGAAGTCGCGAAGTCTGATCTCCTGATTTGTAAAGAAAGGGGGATCCCACAAATATTTTTGTGGGTGTAGATTTCCCGATAGGGAAATAGAAGAACCGTTTGGAGTTCTTCGGGCCATGTGAAAAGGAAAGATCCTGTGAGCAGACGTGCTTGCGAGCACGTGCTACACCACATGTGCACATGATAGAGTTCAGAGAAAAATAATAAGTTGGGTGGTCTATCTTGAGATTGATGACTGGTCATTAACCTTTTGGGGACCAAAAGGTCATTTAGTGGGGAGGAATGATCCAGGAGGCTCTCCAGGTCCATAAAATGCTAAAAAATGAAAGTTCTTGGAATCAGATGAAACTAATTCCATTGCGATCGGCTCGTCGCGTTGATTCGAGAGTTATTGCACTCTGATCGATTTCCCAAATATGTAAAAAGTCAATTGGCAAAAATTCAATGCTGACATCAACATGACATCATCATCATGACACGTGGCAGAGCAACAACATGTTGACTAGGCAGGTGGTAGGTGTGATCCAATAAGGTGTTGACAAGTGGCACATTCACGGGAAAATTAAATGGTGCCATGTGGCCCAGGCATGGGCTGCCACATGCCACCCCATCATTCATTGGCATGGTAAAACGGGTTGCTGCACTCCAGGGGATTCAACCGCATGATCTCTTGGTAGGGGAAGTGCTTTGGACTAGACAGATACCATTGCGCCACCATGGGACTTGTTATAACAAGCCCACTTTAAAATACTTAAAGTGATTCAAATGTCAGAGAGGAGGCGGAAGGGGGCTGGGGCCTAGCCCCTGCCCGTGGATTTATTTGTCCCATATAACCAACCACCGTATGGGCACTCTACTACCATTTCAGCAAAGGGTGCGAGCGCCATATTTCAAAGCTTAACCACTAGTGGGATTTATGCTTAGGATTCAGGGCTACACCATGTATTCGGGGGCGGTGACCAAGTTGTTGGGCGCACTGATAGGGCGTGGTCCTATTGATTCATTCCATATGACCTTTACTTGAGGGATAAGGGCCAACGCGTAGCCCTAGGGGGCTATCGCTTGACCATTTATTTCCATATGATCTTGTTTTGGAGCGTGCACCCAGGCCTTGGGGCTAATTTTGATATTTTGTTACAACAATGGATTTGTAAACTATATTATAGTGATTTTTGATGATTTTTTGGGTAGTTTTGGAGATTTTTGGCCCTTTTTGGGGGATATTGGACCCTTTTTGAGGCAAGATCTTGGGAGGAAGTTGGGAGATGGTTACCAACTTCAGATCTATATAAACTAGGCCTTATTGAGGCCATGGGGGGAGATTCAGAGAAGGTTTATGCTGAATATTTTAAAAGCCAAAGCCATTTTTATGCAGGGAAGCTGTTGAAGAGAGCACCTTTGCAAACCATTTCTGGGAGCCTCGTTCATCCGATTTGGGTGCCGTCCGTTTTGATGGGTTCATGAGATCTGGTAGAACATGACCAAATCATTGTTGTAACCAATTGAAACTATCATGATGTAATTGTAAAGATTTGAACAGAAATAAGCAAATCCCATTGAGACAAGGCCCAGAGACATAGGCGAGATTGCTGAACTACGTTATCACATTGGTGTTTATGGTTTGCTGTTGTTATGCTTTATTTTAGTTCTGCATATGTGTATATGTTTGTCACATTTCCTCTATACTTATTTCTCTTTCTTTAATCTTCCTAATTGGTTAATAAATACATGCATAATAACTCAACCATAGTCGTGTAAAAGATCTTTTCGGATCAATAAAGCATTTTTTTTATCCATCCTTAAAGGAAAGCTAAAATAAGACATGAGAAATGTAAGAAATGTGTATATATATATATATATATATATATATATATATATATATATATATATATATATATATATATATATATATATATATATATATATAT
>ML786754.1:510715-526235 GCA_009831015.1 Picea engelmannii | reverse complement strand
GGCTACCTCCCAGTTTCTGGTGGAATTTCAATCATGCGACTATTAGCCAAATGATAATAAAATTCATAATGAATGTCACTAAATATAATATATAATTATCTTTCCTCATGGTTTGAGCACTCTGACACTGATCACAATGCCTTAGTATCACTCATAGAATTATTGGCATGCCATCCTCAAGATTACTTCTAGGCTCATATTTGTTTATGGATTTTTCTTCTTCTTGTTCTTTAAACTACTAAATTAATAATCATCTAAACCAACTACTTTAAACTACTCACTTAAAGGCAAGGGCTTGCTTCCTTGCATCTCCCCTTGTTATATAAAAGTTTATATCTTAGAGTTATTATTTATTCCTTAACTTTTTAATTTATATTTAACACTTATTATCTATATTTAATTATTTTTTTTAACCATATATCATTTTTTGTTTGCTAGCGTGTCCTTTACCCGCAGGACTAACCTGTGGGCTAAGAAACCATGACCTAGGGACATCTAAGTCGTCAAAATCACCTGGGGATCACACCTGGCGTAAGCCACACCAACCTTTAACATGGTTGAATTTTTTTTTGGGTGTCTTCTCCTGACTACTGTGAGTTTCAAACCTTGGCCACCTTAAAGAAAGAAACCCTTGAAATCCAATCACGCTAGCGAGATTTGAATTTTTAACCATATATCATAATTTTAACTACTTGAAATAATTTTATTTTATTTTATTTTTAATCATATCTCATTACTTTAACTACTTCCTTCTTTGCTTATTACATTTGTTTAATATTTATTATATCTCTAATTCATAACCTTTTTTTTCCCATTTAACTTTATTATATTACAACTTATATCTTATAACTCTTACTTACTGTCAGCTTAATTTATTTGCATAAATAGGACACTTATCATGTCAATCCAGGGTTGGTAGACTTGTGAGGCATAATCATTGTATGTGAGGAAACTCTATTTGAAATACATACTAAGAAGAAAATCCAAACTTGAAAGCAATCATCAACTACTCCTTGAAATCTAGAAAGTGCAATCTAATCTAATCTTGAAAATTTCAAATAAAATCTAATTCTTTCAACCTTAGGTTGTCACAGTTCCGGTGGTAGAAAATCAGGTTGCAAAGTGAAATATGCCACAATAGTTGTGATCTCTTTGCAAGAATACTCTGTCAACTAGTGAAGTTAAAGGTTTTGAAAGAGTGTTTTAACACACATGTAGAATGAAAAGACTTGAATTAAATCTAATTCTTTCAATCTTAGGCTGTCACAATTCCACTAGTAGAAAATCAAGCTGCAAAGTGAAAGGTGCCACCATGTTTGTGATATTTTTGCAACGATACTATGTCAATTAGTGAAGTTAAAGGTTTTGAAAGAATGTCTATGCAAAGAATCAAAATAAAATCTAACTTTTCAATTGTCTAAATTTTAAATCATCTACAATTTTCAAATAAAAACTAAAATAGAATATGAAATTTGAATATAAGATTAAAGTGTTATTATATAAACTAGAGAGTAAAGAAAATGACCACAGAAAGAAGATGTAGAAATTAAATCCTATGCACAACGATATACAACGTGACATGTACCAAAGCAAGGGGGCCCTCCAGGCCTGGTTCATGCACATAAGAGAAGGAGCACTAGCTCAAGGAAATCAAAGCTTATGTATTAATCATCAAACTAGTTACAAATTGAGTTTTCAAAGAGTTCTCCTCTACATTTCAAATCTCCCATAAGCTTCATAATTTAGCTTATTTATACAATATGGAATGTAAAAAATAGCCTAAGAGTACTCTCCCGGAGTAATATCTTAACTGATCATATCCTAAAAGTACCGATTCAACCATGATTTGATGAGGATCCCACGATTTTGTGAACAAATTTGGGTTGCTGATTTTTCTCCTATAAAATCTATTGGCTGGTACTCGAGTTGACCACACATTGACTACGGGTTTTTGGGTCGATTTTCGTGCATCAAGGAGGACATGTACCATAGCATGAAAGAAAGGAACAAAACCTATGGATGGAGAATGTGTCAAAAATAGGAGGTATAAAGGCAAAAATTTCATAAGTTCAAAGGCTTTTTAATTGTCAAAATAGAGTACTGAAATTTTCCACCAGATTGATTCTTTTGCATGACCTCATGCAAATCAAAATTTGAAATTTTTTTGTTTCTCCTCCTTCCTAGATGGCACCCACTGACCTAAGTAAGACATCCACATTGGATGTGAAGGCCTTACTAGTTCTCCTCTATTGTTTACTTACAACTTTTACCTCTAGTTTTTATGGTTGAGACTTCACATGCTTCCTCAATTTGTACCTCTTTGAAGACTGGCCCGTTGTCTGAGTTTGACCTTGAATGAGTTCCTAATTTTTTTCCTTTAAAATTTTGAGTTCCTCCTTTAACTTCTCATTCTCATCCCTTATCTTGGAACTACTTTTCTTTAAGAGTGCATTTTCAGATTTTATATGTCTTTCCAAAATCATCATGTCTTTGATTTCACTCTTTAGATTTCTGATCTGTCTCTTCTTCTTTTTCACTTTTGATCTTGCAAGAAGAGTAGAGAGTGACACTTTATCTTATCCTAATCTCAAAGATTCAATAGGCATGTCTTCTTCTATTTCATCCAATTTGGAGAAATTTCTCTTTCCATGGCTATTGATTGAGGTTTTCTAGCCGAAGAGGGTTATCCCAAGTTAACATCAATAACTATCAAATGTATTTAGTGTTAGCACATGAGGTCACCCCTGGATTGCGACAGAGGTAAGCCTGATACCCATCAATTATTTATGTCACAGGTTGGTTATAAAAGGTCAAATGGGAAAAACCTCAAGAAAATATTGTCTCAACTCAGAAAACTGGATGATGTGCACAAGCATATGAGGTCTTAGTTTAACTTCAGTCAGTAGGTTGTAGTGAGGGTGAGTAGAAGGAATACTTTGGTGAGAAGGATGTAGAGGTTTTCCATGGACTTCGGGTCTTCCAAAAGACCAAAGAAGAAAAACTTAAACTCAAGACCTTCTTGAGTTCAAATAATAAAGAAATTGAAAGGAATTATAACAACACTACAATCAAACATCCATCATAATGAAGTCACAATAATTCAAGCGAATCAGTCAATCATGAACTCTTTCAACATCAGAAGGAAACAAGAGGGAGTAAGAAAGCTGGCTATCATTAAATACGAAGTCTTAGATACAGATACATAGCTAGAAAGCCAGAAGATTCATTAAGACTTTACAATACGGGAGCTTTGCTCTACCATCGATCATTATAAAATATAAAAACTGAGTATATATACTCAAAGAAACTTGCTCCCTACAGAAACACACTTTGGTCATGCATTCAAGGCTCGGCGTCTGCATCTTCTTTATTCAGGCTTCACTTGCACTCTTCTGTCAGACGGAAGATCAGATCAGTATGGGATTCACAGGAAAATTCATGACAAGGGAATTTTCGGCTGACAGTCTACCCTCCATGGTCATGATTTCCATAATTTCCATTTATGTGATGAAACGAGGTTTCAACTACCCTACCCACTTTCATTAACTACTTTCATTGGGATCAAGACGAATCCTAACAACCATGAATGTTCCAGGTGAGCTCACAATTCCTTTGAGATGATTCTAGCGCTTCGAGGCCACATAGATCCTTCTCTGTGACCAACTTGGGCACTTTGATCTTTTGTGCAGCTCCATTTCCTTTATCACACACGACCGCAGGCCTTGACCTCATGCTTATCCCTCTGAAAAATCATGATTTCACATTTCGAGAGTTTTCACTCCTCTTGATTTCAAATATCCCGATGCTTGCTCCTACGAAATGGCCCACTTGGATCAATGGTCAGATTTGCCTTGAATCTAACGGCCATGATCATCTCCTTGAACAACCTCAACCGCCCATCACTCGATTATGAGCCTATCCTTTATTTAGCCTTGCCTCTATATGACCCCGGGCAGTGACCGTGAGCCTAATTCCCAGGCACATCGCGATTTCGCATTTCGCGAATTCATGTTGCGCTCTATGCTCAAACCTTCGAGTCACGAAATCATGATCACTTGGATCAGGAGACACACATATCTTTTCATTATATGACCTAGATTGTATTGATGTTTCGATATTTTGGGCCATTGACAATTATCACCCCAAATTTCCCGAAAGACTTTCTCCACGATTCAATTCCCATGCCACGTGCCCCTCTAGAATGAACGATCCTGATTATTTCGTGACTTCGCATTTTGCAAGTCTTCACGACTCGACCCTTTGACTGCTCCATATCACGATTCAGGGAAACATTGATCTTGCGCCACACGTCCTTCCCGATACCAATGGCTAGGATGGCATCATAATTCTACAACTCTTCCTGACGCTATTCTTCGCGCAACCGTATGGCTCCGATCCCCCGATGATCGTTAATCCGCTCCACCTGGTGGATCTCCTCCATTGAACACTGATCTTTCTCGCTTGCTTGATTTGAATCAATATTTGACCACGCTAAGTGTGGCGTTTGGTGTTTACAACTGCGACCTACGAACAATTACTTAGATGACTGGCTAAAGGCTCAGGAAAGAAAAAGGATCAATGACAAAGGTAAGGAGAGAAGTGATCAAGTTTAGGGAAAAAAAGAAGGATTAGGGCCAATATTTATTAGGCAAGATGCTAAGGAAAAACAGGTCTATCAAGCAGGTGAAGACAAACAACAGAAAAATACAAGCCGAGAGGAAAACTTACGACCGGGTCTGCAGAAGGAGGAAAAACAAGTAAAAACACAGACGAAGGTAGAAATCACACACCCCTAAGGCTATGAAAATATTATGTGCTAAAATTTGGTTCCATCGGGGATGGAATTATCCCTGCGAACTGCCAAGAATGCGCAACTCAAGTGCCTTGCTTTGGGTTATGGAGTATCTTACTAAGAAACATACATTAAACATGGATGATATTTACAATGGTGGAACACCAATTGCGGCTTCAAACAAAAAACGTTTTTAGGAAGTGCCCATTTACTGGGCCACCAAAAACTTCATCACCCTCCAATTTATGCAACTTGTAAGTGTTGTTGGGAAACGCTTCAGAAATTTTGAAGGTGCCAATCCAAAGGGATTCAAATTTTCCATGCTTTCCCTTGTCTTGTTTGGGTGCATCCCATTTGAGGACCAGATCTCCCAGCTAAAAATCCTCCTTATTGCTCTTCCTGTCAAAGGCCTTCTTGATTTTCTGCTGACGGTGATGCGCTCTATCCAAAAGCCGATCTCTTTCCTGTTGCACTTCTACCAGTTGATGTATCCTCCTGATCATGTCATCAGGATCTTCATGGCAGTCTTGGAAGAATTTCTCCACAGATAGGGCGAGCTGGGAAGGAAAAACGACTTCAGTCCCGTATACAATTTGGAAAGGAGAGATGCCCGGGGACCTCTTTGTTGTCACTCTATCATCCCACAAAGCAAATTTGAGCTTTGAATCCCATGCTTTCTTGTTGTCCTCTAACAAACTTTTGATAATATTTATAAGTCTTTTATTAGAGGACTTTGCCAGTCCATTCCCTTGTGGATAGTAAGGGGTTGGGTGAATTAATGAAATTTCAAACTACTCACAAAATCTGATTAATGGCTCAACTCTGAAGGATGCAACGTTATCCGTGATGATCCTGTTTGGACAACCGAATCTTACTATAATATCCTCCAGGAAACCGATGATCACCTTATGAGAAGAACTCCTTGTGGGGATAGATTCTATCCACTTGGTGAAATAATCTGTTGCAGTTAGGATCCACCTATGTTGACCAATTGAAGGAGGGTGAATTTCCCTGATAAAATCTAGACCCCACTGTTGAAAGGGTCCTGAAGCTAGTATAAGATTCAATGGAAAAGACTTGAGTTGTTGCTTTCCAGAGAATTTCTGACATTTGATGCAAGCCCTGATTTTTGCACAGACATCAATGAATAGAGTAGGCCATTAGTACCCAGCCCTGATAATTTTGTAGGCAGTGGTTTTCTAGAAGTGATGTCCCCCACATAGGCTGTCATGGAAATCAAATATAATTTTCTGGGCCTCTTGTGGGTCCAAACATCTCAGAAGCACTCTTAGAGGGTCTTTCGAATATAGAACTTGGTCGATAAGGAAATATCTGATTGGTTTGAGCTTTAAAGATCTTTCCTTGCTCCCTCCCATACCATCAGGGGGCCTTAACTCCTACAGAAAAAATATAATATCTTTGTACCAGGTGAATTTTGCCAATAGAGGGTTTTCCCAAGGACCTTTATCAGATGCTTTAGCCTGCTGGTTTTCTGAGAAAGTGTTGATGAAGTTAACCCCCAAAGATTTACAATTAGATTCAACCAACAACTTGGCTAAACCTTGGCCTTTAACTAGTTTGGTGGGATTTATTTCTAGGTCAAATTCGAGGATTTTGGCAATCCACTTGCTCCTTCTCCCGTCTATGTCAAGATGAATGAGAATGTCCTTCACAGAAGTTGAAGGAACATATGTGATGATCTTCGAATGCAAAACATAGACTCTGAAAGATTTGAGAGATTTCACCAAGTCATAGGCTTTCTTATCCACGATGTCATATCTGATCTCTGCATCCCTCAATGCTTTGCTGAAAAAGGAAATAGGCTGCTCCAACCCTCCAACATTCTTCTGCAATAAAATAGTTGCCACTATATCAAAAGAAGCGAAGGAACAAATTAGAAAATCCTTGGAATAATCGGGATTGATTAGCATAGTTGCCTCAGTTAGTGCCTTCTTGATTTGGTTGAAGGATTCTCCAGACTTAGCAGTCCATTTTACTTCATTCCCCTTCCTGAGCATGGCTATGATATGCTTCACCAATTCAACAAAATTTGAAACAAACCTTCTTAAGGAATTGATTTTTCCCAGGAAGAACTGAATTTCTTTCTTAGATCTGGGAAGTGATAAGGCTTGAATATCTTTTACCCTGCTTGAATCAATCCTGACCCCTTCAGTTGATATAATGTGTCCCAACAATTTTCCTTCCTGCATGGAAAATAAAGACTTCTTGGGATTTAGGGAGAGACCAAACCTTCTGCATTTTGAGAAGACTTTCCTCAGATGTTGACAATGTTCTTTATTAGATTTGGAGAACACTGTTATGTCATCCATATAAATGACCACGAATTTATCTCTTTCTCCAATGAAGGCGATGTCCATGGCTTGCAGAAAGGTTGCTCCTGCGTTCATCAATCCAAAGGGAATTTTGGCATACATGAATGTGCCCCAAGGAGTGGTGAAGGTTGTCTTTTCTCTGTCCTTAGGCAGTATATAGATCTGATTGTAGCCAGAAAATCCATCAGTCATGGAGATCCTGGATGCGCCTATTACCCTCTGCAATATGTGTTCCATCTTTGGCAAAGGGTAATTGTCCTTCTTAGAGATTCTGTTCAGATTTGTGAAATCAACACATAGTATGATTTCTCCATTTTTCTTTCTCATCGGGACCAGGTTGGCTACCCATTCAGAATATCTCAAAGGGACAATGATTTGGGCATTCAACAACTTGTTTACCTCCTTTTCCATAATAGGAAGCAACATAGGATTTATCTGTCTTAATTTCTGCCTAAATGGTTTGGCCTCTTCCTTCAATGGGATCTTATGCTCAATGATGGATGTGTTGTATGTTCTGAGGTCTTCATAGGTCCAAGAAAACACATCGACTAATTCCTTTAGTAACTCAACATACTCGACCCTTTACTCCCTTGACAGACTGCTTGACATATTGACAAATTTTGGATCCTCCTCTGTACCAATATTGCACTCAGTTACATCATCATCCTCAATTAGGAATTTAAACTTTACTGCCACATCATTCCCATCGAACAATATTTCTAAAGGAACTAGTCCCTTTGGAATGTGGTTGTTAGTCAGTTGAACAATATGGTGATTAGAATTTTATTCAAAAATACTTCAGGCGGAGGGTCACCTTCATAATCATGATCCTGATCAATGTGTAATGAAGAGAACTCATCAACAGACTCAATAAATTTTTTGATCTCAAGATCATCCTCGAACACCTTCCAATGCTTGACATTATCAGGTACAGAGGGTCTATATCTAATCTCAACATCATACCTGAGCTTGGGTGGTAGAGGGACTCTGAAATGGCTTGCTGAAACAGGCAAAGAATCAACCAATGTATTCTCCTCTCTTGGAATGAATGAAATGTTGAAGGATGAGAATAAATTGTCAATTAGGTCCCACACCTCATTCCTATAAGTCCTTAGACTAGGGTGCTTGGCTCGATAAACATTTTTGAATTGATGAACAATTAGTTCAACATCTCCAAATACTACTAGCTCTTCAATTCCCATGTCTTTCGCAGCCCTTAAACCCAAAACAAGAGCCTCATACTCTGTCACATTATTGGTAGTTTCAAATTCTAGTTTATAGGACAAGGGTATGGCTTCTTGACAAGGTGACACAAAAACTACTCCGACACCAACACCTTCCCTAGAAGAGGCTCCGTCAAAGTACATCTTCCACACAAAAGTAGTTGGAGGAGGTATTTCACGAAAAGAAAAGGGTTTCTTTCTGATTTCAAGAGGAGCTTCGGGAGTATCAGTGAGCTGTAACAAACTAGATCCCAAATCAGTGTCGAGTGAAAAGATAGGATTATTGGTGGGATTTGCTTCATTGCTAATAATGTAGGCCAACTGAGCTTCTTTATATAGTCTCCTGTGCTCCCCTCGGAATACTGGGATGGTAGCACATGTGAGGTCCATCTGCAAGGTTCCCCCATGTATTTTTATCCAAGATCTTGACAATAGCATGCCAAAATTGGAAGGAACATCAACCACCACTATATCCATGACCACACTTTTCATGGGCAATTGAAACAAAGTCATGACTAGATCTTTGATGACTCCAAGACACTGCACCCTCCTTGAATCAAAGGAATACAAGTCATGTTAAGATTTTGTGATTTCTAATCCGAGTTCTTCCATGAAAATTTTGGGCATGAGATTATGAGATGCCCCTGAGTCCATCAGACAATTATGCAACACCTTGTCATGTATGTTTAGTGATGTATAAAATGGGGGAGATGAGTCATATCTATCTTCTACCATAGGACCTAACATGACTGTTGGTTTTTCATCTTGGATGTTCACTGAGTCTATGGAATGGCATGACGACTTAGACTGCAACAACTTAGAGAGGGATTTTTTGAAATCTTCATGCTTGACTAGCTCTGAAAGGGGCACAGGGATTCTAATCTTTTGAACTTCATGCTCGAAAATAAAATAGGGAAGGGGATTCATAACGTTTCTCACTTCCGGGACATGGTCTTTGGGTATAGGTGAGGGGTTCTGAGATTTCTTTTCTTTGCTGTTGTTTGCGACATCTTTGGCAGGCTTCTCTGCTCTGGAAGGATGATCAGGGATGTCAGACTTCCCTTGTTTATTCTTAGACCTGAGATTGTATTTATTGGGAATGTGATTGGCCTTCTCACCCTTACTTAGATCATTTATTTGACTATTCATGAGGGATTCCTTGTATGCAGATTGAGTCAAATGGGGAAATGGGGAGGTGTCTCCAAGACAATGGATTTCAGGATCATGCTCTTCTTCCTCCCTTTCTTCATTAGCAACAAGATTATTTTGGAGAGGGGTTTGAATTTTCTGATCATCCCTCTCTCTATTTTTGGACTCTCTCGAGAGTGTTTGAGGGGAATGTTTTGGTCTTCTGAAGCTGGCTCTGTTATCAACATTTTGAGGATTTCTGTATGTCTGCTTCCCCTCTACTTCCAATCTTTCCATTCTAGTTGAAAATAATTTTAGTAACTTGGTTACTTCATCTATTTGAGGGGGGGAGGTAGAGGAACTAGAGGTGGAGGATTCAGATCTTCCCCTTGGTATGTCCTTATCATCCTTATTCCTGAGTCGTTTTACTGCCAATACATTAGACTCTACTTCCAGGGCTGCATCTTGCATATGAGCCAAGGAAGTAGCTCTTCTCTCTCTCAACATAAGGCATACATAAGGGTCAAAATCACTAGCATAAGTAATCTTGGCAGAGGCTTCTAGAGGATTTATCTCAGCAGGGATCTTATTGTACATCTTGTTGAATCTTTTGGAGAAGTCAGAGACAGACTCTCCCTCTTATATTTTTAGGGACCCAAACTCTGTGATATAATATATGAAGTCCTTTTTATCCCCCCATTGTCTCAATAAGACATCATATAGAGCTTCAATCCCAACAATGGATCCAGGATCTAGGGCTTTGAACCACTTTCTAACCTCACCATCAAGGCTCTGGATAAAGACTCTCATATAGACATCCTCATTTTCAATATTCAGATTGTTTGCATAACTGTAGAAGGAAGAAAGGTGCTCTTCAGCGGTTATGTCTTCCTCTCCCATGAACTTAGGCATATACTTTAGGTAATATCTAGCAGGAAGAACATTCATTGGCTGATGTAGGACTAGAGGGGCATATCTTGCGACCATTATGGCATCCATTCTGTTCCAAGGAGGATTGGCACCTACCATGGGGATGATAGGTGGAGGAGAAATAGGAGGGGAAGGGGTTCGAACAGGGGATACTGGAACTGAGCCTCCGTGAGGAAAGGGAAACAACAAAGGGTTTGGAGAAAAGGTTACAAGGCTTGAAGGAAAAGAGGATTCCCTTTATGCAAAATCAATAACTCTAACAGGAGGAGGGGTGATAAAACCTGGAGTGGGAAAATATTTTGAGGTCTAGGGTCTACACCAAGGTACAAATTCAGGGGAGAGAGGAGTGAAAAGGATTTCCTCCTCCAAATTCATACCCAGAGGGGAAAACTCAACAGGAACACTCCCAAACTTTAAACTTCAGGAAACTCCAACATACAGTATAATAGGAGAATGAGAAGAAGATATCGAAGTTTCTAAAGGAGGATAGTGAAAATCATTAGAAATACTTGGTTCAACAGCATAGGTACCTTCTCAAGGGGCATTTCCCTTTCTAACAATTTTATCTGGGTCAGCTTCAGGTGTTGCTAAAGGTAGTTGCGGAGTAGACCTCGTGTGTCTGCCTCTAGAAGCCACAACTGAAACAATGGAGTCACCAGTGGATTCGCATCAATGGAGTCGCTAGGTGCACAGTTGAAATCTTTGATGTACTAAGTTCTGATGCACCTTCATAACCAGTAATATTTGTCGTTCAATCCCAGGGAAAATATTCAATTCCCCGATAATGGTGCTAGAAAGGTTATCACCAGAGGTCACCCTTAGATTGCGGCAGAGGTAAGCCTAATACCCATCAATTATTTATGTCGTGGGTTGGTTATAAACGGTCAAATGGGTGCAACCTAAAGAAAATATCGTCTCAACTCAGAAAACTGGATGATGTGCGCAAGTAGATGAGGTCTTAGTTTAACTTCAGACACTAGGTTGTAGTGAGGGTGAGTAGAAGGAATACTTCGGTGAGAAGTATGTATAGGTTTTTCATGGACTTCAAGTCTTCCAGTAGCCCAAAGAAGAAAAACTTAAACTCAAGACCTTCCTGAGTTCAAATAATAAAGAAACTGAAAGGAATTATAACAACACTACAATCGAACATCCATCATAATGCGGTCACACTAATTCAAGCAAATAAGTCAATCATGAACTCTTTCAGCATCAGAAGGAAACAAGAGGGATTACGAAAGCTGTTTTTCATTAAACAAGAAGTCTCAAATACATATACATAGACAGAAATCCAGAAGCTTCATTAAGACTTTACAATATGGGATATTTGCTCGCTCACTTGATTTGAATCCATATTTGACCACTCTAAGTGTGGAATTTAGTGTTTATTACTGCAGCCTGCGAACAATTACTTGGATGACTGACTAAAGGACCAGGAAAGGAAAAGGATCAATGACAGAGGTAAAGAGAGAAGTGCTCGACTTTAGGGGAAAACAAAAAGGCTTAGGGCCGATATTTCTCCGGCAAGCTACTAAGGAAAAATAGGTCTGTCAAGTAGGTGAAGACAAACAACAGAAAAATACAAGCCGAGAGGAAACTTACGATCGGGTCTGCAAAAGGAGGACAAACAAGTAAAATCACAGACCAAGGTAGAAATCACACACCCCTAAGGCTCTGACAAGATTATGTGCTAAGAGTTAGAATGATGAGGATAGGTCTCTATATTCTTTCTCTTTGCTCTCCATATAATCATAGAATTCTTTTTGGCTACTATCAATCTCAGGGGCTGGTATTTTTTCTCTGCAATACCCGGTCCTATGTCTCTTAGTAATATTTACAAACTCTTTGTCTGGATGTTTGTTCTTTTCAAGCTCTCTAGTCCTTGCTCTTTTAATTTTTGGATGAATTGAAGTTTCACGCTCTTATTTTATTTCCATTTGTCTCTTTATTATTTTACTTTTCTTCTCCATTATCTTCCTAGGAATTTCAAGATTCTCTACATTTGCATCATCTGATTCAATTTCTAGAGTGTTCCTTGGAATATCTTCTAAGATGTCAAACCCATTGGCAACCAAAAATTCAGGCCATACCATCCCCTATTTCATCAATTCATGTTTGATGATCATCTTTATCAATCCATGATGATACACAGATCTATCCAAGTTTTTGGTTTTCCTTTGTATGACTCTTGACATCTTTGCTATACTATGGAGCAGGTAGTAGAGCGGGTTTAATGGCTTCTCTTCACTTAAATGTGACAATATTCTAATGTGATATAAGAAAATAAAAATGAATCTTCCCTCACAAGTTGTATATTTTTGGATTAGATAGGCAATTTCCTTCCAAGGGTATTTGAGTCAATAGTCTTGGGACACTTGTTGCCCAATTCAAATTGTTTTGTCTATTTCTCAACAAGAAAGGTGTCTAGGCCCTCATATCCATTGGTTTGTTTTTGAACCACTTCTCACCTGATTGTGGAAATCATATAATTTGTGAAATAATATGTTCAGAAATGTGCGAGGTCAAATTGCCTACCTGTGGTTTTTCTCCATCAAAAGACTTTGCAAATTCCCTTGTGGCCTCTATTTTGTAGCCATACAATTTCTTGAAAAATTCCATCCATCCCGCTTTCCTCAGAATAACACAACTCTCCGTATGGATTCCTTCAAGCTCAACCCCTATTTGTTGAAACCTGATTGCCATTATTTTTGAAAACCCTTCTCAATATATGCCCTGTACTTCAATTTCAACCTTCTCAACACCATTTCTTAATTCTATTCTTTCAATGTTGGGCCTCAAAGTTCTGTCCTTTAATTCCTCACAAGTTCAAGTTGTTGTTATTCTATTTTGAATTTAGGCTCTATCTTCAATTTCAATTCAATATCTTCTCTCTAATTTGAACTCGGGATTCTTGTCAAATGAAACCCTAAGTTTTTCTTTAATAATTGAAACCCCTCTTCAAGAATTGAAAACTTCTTTTAAAAATTGAATCTTCAAGGATTGAAAATCCAAAACTTTATATCTGTTAGAGAAGACTTACATGTGAGTGGAAGACTATTCATTTATTAGGAAAACCTTATCTTCTAGTATTAGCTCGATCCTAAATTTGATGGAGGAGTTTCTAATATTGTTTTCCACAGTCTTGCAACAAAGGAAACAATTATTTTGAATTTCGTTCTAATAGCAGGACCATATAACTCTTGTATTTAAGAAGTCAAAACTTTACCACTTGGTGCTAGTTTATTACTGATATTTTCTACATTTCGAAGATAGAGGAGGAATTTCCTTTCAATCAATTTGTGACAGTCATACGCAAACCATAAATCCCATTCCTTTAGCAACTATAGTGCTCACACCTGTACTTGCTCCATTCATAGGAAGAATTTTCTGATATTGTTTTTCCAGAAATTGTCAAAGGAATAAATTTCTTGCTAACAACGAACCTTAGTACTCTTGTATTTGAACAATTCATATCCCTATCATATGATCCTTTCTCAATTTTGTATACTCGAGAAATTACACAATTCATTTTATTTGATAGTAGATAAAGACTTATTCTCAAAATTTCTTTTCATCAGAAAAAACCTAATGCTGTTGTCATATTAGCAGTTTAAGTGTTCATACCTATGCTTGTTTGATGCTAGAGAAATCTTTGATATTTGTCCTCTAAGTCCTGAGCAAGAGAGGAAAAGGGTACTTTGTCTCACAAGAATGCTCTAGATTTTGTAAGGTTACATTGGGTATTATGGAAATTATGAATGGTGTTGTATAATGGTAATGTGAAATTTAATTGGGGTGGTAGATGGTAGGGAAACAAATGAAGGATGATAAAACTAGTATTTGTTTGTTTGGGTAGTGTTTAGATAGGATATAAGTATGGGAAATGAAATATAGTAGGGGAATAATGGTAGGATTCAAATGTGATAGGAATGGTTTTTAAATATATGGATGAATTAAAATAGGATATGAGTGATATAATGATATGGATAGAATAGGTAGAATAAAAGAGTGGTATGATAGGATAGGTAAGATAGAAATAAGGGTATGGTAAGCTAGATAAGTTAGGATGTGGAAGGCATAAGAAAATTTTATTTCATTTCTAATTTAAAATCAACAAATTAAAACAACAAAACTGGATTATACCATTCCTTCAATCTTGAGTGTTTGATGATGATGTAGTCTATAAACTAGTGCTTGATGCAATTATTTTTGTTGTAATTTTCCTCTTTTCCTTGCTTAAATCCTTGGTTTCTGAACTTGAGAAGAAGGTTGAATGTTCCTGGAAACTTTATATTAGATGACTTATTTATGAGATAATAAGCATAAAACTCTTTACAAAATCTTATATTAACTTCTGAATTTTTTTCTGCAGGTGAAGGAGACTATATCTCTAGGAAAACTATTGATAGAAATCCTATGCAGTTTAGTGAGTTGGTCTCACAATTTCTAATTTTTATTACAAACATGGAAACTGTATCAATATCTTTATCAGGTCTTGCAATTATTGCACTGGAAGGACTATGAGAATTTCTTCCAGCCAATTGCTTGGTTTTCAAGCAAACATTCAAGTTAAGTGATGCCATAAATATGGTTTTCACCAAAAAACTTGTTTTCACATCCTTTATTTATTGATTCTTTCTGAAAAGAACTATTGAGCCCTACATCTGTACAAGGTAAATCAAATAGGTCTTTTATTGAGAAATTTTGTCAGCCAATTGCTTTGTTTTCTGACAAAAAATCAAGCTTAGATTGCGCTAGAAAATATGGTTTTCATAACTAAACTATTTATTGTTATTTTTTTTTCTTTTGTTTTCCTTATATATATATATATATTCTTATTTGGAGAGTAGAATTAAATATGAAAGAGGGGTAGGAGTATCATTTCCTTTCCCTAGAACTTTCATCTCTTCTTGCTAAGAAAATTGATAGAAATTCATCCTGACTTATTGGTTTGTTGTAGAGATTCAACCTGTGCCCATTGATCACAAATGAAACTCCACTTTCATCGATTTTCTTCACCCTTACTGAACCATTATCAAATACTTTTTGGATTTCATATGGCCCAAGCCAGTGATTGGTAAATTTGCCTTGAAAATATTTGTATTTGGAGTCGAAGA
>ML786754.1:482549-494198 GCA_009831015.1 Picea engelmannii | reverse complement strand
AAGGTCTTCCCACCAGATGGAAGCCTTTCCGTTCAGGTTGAAAGTGGCCACTCGGGCCTTCAAATTCTCTGAGAAATCATGGACTCTGAAATATTTCTTCAGTCCAAGTAGCCAAGCCTCAGCTTCCTCTCCCTTCTTTATTTTGCCGTCAAAAGAGGGAGGTTTGGCTTTCCTGAATTCCTCAAATTTATGACTCTTATAAGTCTTTTGCTTCTTATATTTTCTACGAGAATAGGAACTGGTCCTGCTGCTGGAAGAACCTTCTGAATCACCAGCTTCCTTCTCAGTGGAATCGTCTGGCACTGGTCCTTTACCTATGGGGCGAACCTTTCTGGATGTGCTTCTCTCGGTGTGGCCACTGATACGACCACGATTCTGCATCTCAGGTTCGTGCTACATTTGTCGCTGTAGGTCAGATAAGCTCTGCAGTAGAACTGCATTGATTTCGGTTTGCTTTTCTTGTTCTTTCATCATCCTTTCATTATCGGCCTTGCAGCTTTGTAATTCGACCATGAGACTCCTCACCGTCTCAGCTAGGTCTGGAGGGGTTCCTATTGCTGTTCTTTCGTCAGACTCTTCATCTCTGTTGTGGGATCCTTCTCCCACCTCTTGGTGAGTCACCATACTCTGCATTTGTAGATTCCCACGGTTGATCGTCCGCTTGAGTGAAAAGACAAACGCTGGATATTAGTCAAGAGTTAGATACATTTTTATAGTTTACGCAAAATTTCATAACTCTTTAACATGCTTACACAGTCGGGTTCTCATTTTCCAAGTTTTTAATCCTGTACAAGAGAGTTAAGTCAGGGGATTACTCCTCATAGGAGTGTTTCGAACAAGGTTTATAAGTGACTCGTGCATGAGCCCAATCAGGCCGAGTGTTGTAACCATGCTCTGATACCACTTTGTAACACACCCACTATCATAATTTCAAAATTTTGGGGTTAATCTCCCACAATTGAGGAATCTCCAGAAACCTGCATTAGCGAAGTGCCAATCCCTGGTTCAATATCGGGATTCGGGGTTTCTAATGTCAAAATGCATTCACCCCCAAGACTCGCGATCCTTCGAATTCCGACGCGCTCCTTACACATTAGCTCCCCAGGCCAAGCCTGTGGTCCACTGCCTCTACGATCGTGGTCTTACCTCCTTTCGAGGCTACTCCTATCGGAGTTTTGGGATTTCCGATGTCGTAATTCACGAGTCCTCGGAACTCGTGATTCTACGATCCCCGATATGCCCCTAACGCATTATCCCTCTAGGCTAGCTCCGTTCTCATGTGACCTACTAGTCCACGAGACCACGTGCTCTCCTCCGTCAGAGTTTCGGACTTCGCGGGTTTGAAGTGTTTAGAACTTACGTTCTCAGGATCTCCAATCCTCCGATCCCCGATGCCTCTTGGCATTGACTCCGGCGAGGGTTGCCCCTTTGACACTTGTCCTCCACTACCACACTATTATAGTGGGGCCGTCGCGTTTCAGAATTTCACGACTTCTCTGGCACTACTTCTCTCGTCACCGAGAACCCCGATATATCGATCTCCGATGCGCGTGAGAACTTACTCTTCCCCGTCACCACTTTCCCGTCGTTATATCGGATATCGCAAAATCGCGATTTCTAATACAACAATTCCTTTGTCTTTGGAAATCCAGAAATGCTGAACCCCGACTCCTAGGGATCCTCTGACACGTGTCCCTGCATATGGACGGTTTAAAACTCCCGTCGGGCTATTGCGAATTGCGATTCCAACATGCAAGAGGTTCTTGCCTCCGGAAACCCCGATTCTCCGATTTGCGACTTCCTCGGATCTTTCGACACGTGTCCCTGTAGATGGACGGTTATGAGCTTATCGGGATTTCGTGGATCGCGAATCCTGATGCAACAATATCTTCACTCCGGGAATCCCCGAAGGGTTAAATCCTGACTCCTGCCCTGATGTCTGATGCGTGTCCTGTCGAGATCAACGGCTAGGATCCTTTCTCGGGATTTCGAGACTTTCGAAGTCCTGTTTCCCTTGCTCTCAGGAACTCCGATTCCCCGATTCACGACTCTTCGGGATATCATGCCATGCGTCCTCGCTGATGGACGGTCCGGATCCGATCGAGAAATCACGTATCGCGATTTCAACCTGCGCAAGTCTGACGTCTCTGGAAACCCCGATTTGCAACTCTTCTGGATCTTCTGACACGCATCACACTATTTGGACGGCTCTGATCCTATCAGAAAATCGCGAATCGCGATTTCCTTATGCAACGGTTCTATACTTCTAAAATCTCCGATGGTAAAATTCCGATGTCTCCCCAGAACGCTGACACGTGTCCTGCCAAGATCAATGGCTAGGATCCGTTCTTGGGAATTAGAGAACCACAAGGCCTCGATTCTCAGACTTAACAAAACCCCGATGACCCTGATATCCCGATGACTTCTCCAGGATGATGACACGTGTCCTGCCGAGATCAACAGCTAGGATTCCTTCTCTGCACACTAGGGTTTAACTCCGATGCAATTTCTCGAGATCTGACATCTGACGGGATTTTGTCAATCTTCTCTGTAAGATCACAACCATCGATTTCTTCCTCCTTGAAGACCTTCTCGAGAATGGCTAAGTATCCCTTCTACAAGAGGGAATCTCTACTAGAGATCTATTCCAGGGATTTCCTGGAGACGGATAGGGGAAATAGCTTCCCGAGGACGGGCTGGGTGACTAACTTAGCTAAATCTAAGCATAACTAGACTTATTTATCGACGTAAGTCATGCGTGGTATCCTCTGTGATAAGCATATATCCACTTATTCATATCAAACATTACGCGGACACTATCATGTTGCAATCCCTTACTATTTCACAGTTCCATGAGCTAATAACCACTCCTTATCATCAATTACTACACAAACATTCTTACACAGGAAACATTTACAATTCCACAAGTCTATGAACATATGTGACAACATATAAATTCAAGATGCAATATGAGCAAAACACTTATCAGAAATAATTTCCGCAATGGAAGCAACTGCTGAGAGGGGTGCTCATTTCCACCCAACCGTAGGCGTAGTGACTCCTAATGGATTTAACACTAGCCACCCCCAAGCTAAGGCCACGATGTTCTGAGACCTGCATCTCCCTGTCTGCCAGTGCCCAGGAGCGAAGGTTGCAATCCTCCCTCTCTGCGATCACTCACTCTGCGTAAAAACTGCCAGAGTTCCCCTCGCGTCCCCCTTCTCAATCGCTTCTGCCATACGCCTTATCTTCTCGCGAGGTTGCGTGTGGCACGATTACCCTCGTGCTGGTCAGTCATGATGGATCTATGGATAGGTGGTTCACCTCCCCATCCCTCATCAAGCCATCAACCTACCAGCTTGCAAGGCATTTATTTCAGGGCTAGCAAGCCGCTTTTGGTTCTCCGGGCCAGTGGAGTCCAAATACGGTATTTAATTCTTGGTGGAAGTTAATGCCCCTTTTCCAGGTGCCCTCCACCACCATCGTGGTCTCTTTTCTACACATCCCCTCTCAGCAGTTATGCAATAATCTCAACTGTTATTTACATTCATTGACCTCTTCCTGCCGGTCCATTTACATCACATATTCATACTTATGAGTTTTGCCATAGTCCTTGGCCAGTACAGTTATATTTACAATCCTGGGGAAATAGGGTGTTACACATGTGGCTGTACAAACTACCACATGACACCTTTTCATTGGTCCATGGAATTTCCCAAAAAGTCCAAAAATGTGTGACATGTGGTAGTCTCTAGTGCTGCCATGTCACCATGCTGATGTCATGCTGACGTCAACATGACACATGTCACCCTCTGCATGTGCCATATATATTGTATGGATAATGATGTCATCCGCACTGGTGCTGGCGTCAGTAGTACAGATGCTGACTCAACCTTGCTGATTGGGCTAGGTTGACCAAAACATTGACCGTGGATATCTTTTGATCCATAACTCTATTTGACGAGCCGTTTATGCCGTTGGAAATATTGCGACACGATATTTGCGATGATGCCAATTTCACTGATTTTTGAGGAATTTGATTTTTTTCTCTTTCTCTTTCTTCTAAGGCCATTCTGAGCTTCCTGAGTTGCTTCTGCAAATTCTGAGTTATCCTTAGTCTCCTTTAGATCCTTTTTGGATCACAGCTTCCCACTGAGAGATTTTTGGACCACCAAAAACTTTCATTAATCAAAAGATAAGTGAGGGAAGAGTTCCCTCACCTTGTCCTTCTCAATCTACTTTTCCTTGCTCGTATGTGTGCCCTTTAAGCCCACTCGAAGATAATCAACATCACCCCTGTGTGAAGTCCTCATCCTTCTGTCTAAGATGATATATTCCTTCAACTCATCCAAGTACTTAGGAGAAAAATCATCAATGGAAGGTATTGAAACTTCCTCATCCTGATCCATGATCATGGGAGGCTCAAAAAGTTTCAATTTTTCCACATTTACAACTGAGTAGATCTTCATATAAGTTGGAAGATATAGACGAAAATCATTGGTACCACTTTTGTCCAAAATAGTGAAGGGTCCATATCGAATGGGCTTGCATTTCTTTCCTTCACACTTCAATCTCTCCTTGCTGATGTGAAGTCATACCTGGTCTCCAACCTGGAACTGATGATCAACCCTGTGTTTGTCATGTTGATCTTTATACTATGCTTGAATTTTCTCCAATTATTCCCTGACTGCTTGATGTACCTGCTGGATCACATGAATGAACTTGCGGGCTCTGTTTTGATTTCTTTCTTCATTTAAATCGACATCTCTCCCATACATCAATTCCAAAGGAACCCTAGGAAAATACCCAAAACATGTCTCAAAAGGTTAACACTGTGTGGAGGAATGTAAGGCTCGATTGTAAGCATGTTGTACATAGGGTATCTGTTGATCCCATAACTTGGGATGCTTGCTGTAGTAACCCCGAAGAAAAAGTAACATTGTTCGATTAATAACCTCTGTCTATCTTTCAGTCTATGGATGGAAATAAATGCTCCTCTTCAATTTGGTGTCCATCATTCTCCACAAGCTTGTCCAAAAATCCCCAAGAAATGGAGTATCTCAATCTAAGATAATGGATGTGGGTAACCCAAAGTGAACCCAAACATACTGAAAGAAGAGATTAATAGTTCGCTCAACAAGGATATAATTTTTACATGAAATTAAGATATACATCTTGCTGAACCTATCCACTACAACGTATAGATAGTCATGATCCCTTTTCGACATTGGTAAACCCCCTACAAAATCCATGGTGATACTTTCCCATGGATGGGATGGAATAGGAAGTGGTGAGTATAGCCCCAATTTTCTATTTGTGGGCTTACAAGTAGAACAAATCACACACCCCTTTACATATTTAGTTTTAATTTATTTCATCTAAGGCCAGTAACAAAATCTCTGTAGATGATCCATAGTTTTTCCTACCCCAAAATTCCCAGACACAAGAGAAGTGTGAGATTCTCATATTACATGGACTCATTCACTTGTAGGAATACATGAGTAGTTTTCCCTGTAGACAATAGTTCTCTACCTGTGCACCATGTGTTATCTTCTCAAACACTTCTTTAAAATCTTCATCAATGACATATTGTTCCACATAGATATCATGATATAAAGAAGCATTCTTCAAAATAATAGAAGCAACAATAGAAGGTCTAGAAAGCATATCAACTACCTTGTTACTCGTACCCTTTTTGGATTTGATTACCAAATGAAATTGTTGAAGAAAACCCATCCATATATAATGTCAAGATTGTTGTAGCTTGGTTTGTGCTTGGGGATACTGTAAGGGTTGATGATCTGTATATATGATTGTTTCCTTCCCTAACAAGTAGTACTTCTATTTCTTTATGCTTTGAACTAATGCATACAACTCTTTATCATATGTAGGATAGTTAACAACAACTTGGTTAAAATTTTTAGAGTGGTAACATATAGGCTTACTATATTGCATCGATACTGCACCCATGGAATACCCATTGGCATCTGTCTTGATCTTGAAAGGCTGATGAATATTCGACAGTTCTAATACTACTGTGGTACTGATATTTTCCTTCAAAGTGTCGAAAGATTTTTGTTTCTTTCCTCCCCACTGAAAAGTGTTCTTCACACTATTTAAGGCATGCAAAGGAGCTACTATAAAAGAGAAGTTTGAAATGAATCCCGTCCAATACTAGATTTCACCTAAGAAGCTCCATATTTCGGTTACACTTTTGGGCTCAGGGCAATTTACAATTACATCAATCTTGGAAGGATCAATTTTCAATTGTCTCTTCCTACAATATGACCTAAGTATACAAGTGCAGTCTTACCAAATTCACATTTGGATAATTTTACATACAACTTTTCCCTTTGCAAAGTATCCAATACTTGCTTTACATGCCTTATATGTTCATCTCAAGTCCCACTAAATACAAGAATGTCGTCTAAATATACAATAACAAAATCATTTAGAAATGGCCTGAATACATCATTCATCACACACATCAAGGTTGTCGGAGAATTACAAAGCCCAAACGACATAACTAACCACTCAAACAATCCTTGTGTTGTTCCAGAGTCTGTACTTAAGGCTTAAGAAAGTACAGTGTCTAGGAATCTGAAAGTGAGTAAAGGATAAAATAGGGAGAAGAGTCAATCTTCGGGAAAGGAAGCTAAGGTTGATTTCCAGGTTGTCACTGTCTCGCTTCCAATTGTTCCTAAATGTTTATATCTTGTTCAATCGCGGCCCATGAATGCTCAAATTCTACCCGGGTGTTGGATTTTTTAAGTATAGTATTGAAAAGGTTTAAGGCGATATGGGTTTGATCCGATAAATTGGGTTCAATATTAGGCTGTCTTACAACGGGGACAGTCATAGAGGAACAGTAAATTAAAAGTGAGTTCGAGATTTTTGATGCTGTATCAATTTGATCTTATAAAAAAGAACTTTTGAATTCAATATTAAAGATAAAATGAAAACCAAAGGCCTTTTTCTGTAACTGAGTTATATTTTAAATAAATGGTGTGTGAAATGTGAGAAAAAACATTAAATTGTCTATAACGTGAGGCTCCTATCAAGGGAGAATCTCACCCTATAAACAGAAGAAGAAAAATAAGATAAGAAGGAATCTGACGAAGCATAAAATATGACAATCTAAAAAGTTCACAGGTCTTGTACTTGCTAATAGCTGATATAGAGGAAAAACTATAAACGATATAGATGGCTAAAAATTGATCACCACAGTAGAAGTTTTACTAAATTTCAATGAAACATTCATTAGGCATATATAAGCGAAATGAAATTGAGTATGAAATCACAGAGAAAACAAACTCATAACACAGTCTTGACGGAATCAGGAGTCTCCAGATTGTTTTGTATTAATTCTCAAAAAGGAGATAGTCTCTATTACAATTGACCAAAAAGGTCTAGCCCTGTTTCTCTCTTCAAAGTGTATATTTATACAAATTTCTATGTGCTAAAATCTCAATCGTTTCAGAGGTTTTCAGTTACAAACAAAGGAGATTAAACCTGCCCCTTCGCATGCCCGATACAAGTGACACACTTCTCCACCAATTGGGATATCAACTTAGAAGGTTCTGCTTGATTATTTGCCTCAAAAGTGTAACAATCCTTTACCAATTGTGGAAACTTTCCTTCCACCTGTTGGTCTTTGGCGCTAATAGAACATAATTGTACACTCGGTTTAATTATCCATTTATCTATTTGGACTATGTTCGTATGGGTTATTTGTGATATTTCAGCCAACACTCTTTCTTCATTTTCCTTGATATTGAGTAGATGCTTGGCTGTATTGATCTCACCCAGTATCTCAGTTCTGCTTTCACCATCGATACCCAACCAACTCCCATCTAGAGCACCGAAAGTTTCTTCACAAGATTTTCTTACCTCTTTAGCTTGTTGTCTGCCTTCTGATATGTTACGCTCCCATTCTTTTAGCAAGATGTTACCTCGGGTCTGCTCTGGGATGGAAAACCTGGAACTACTACTTGTTTCTCTTTTTGCCGTGGCTATAATAGCCTCCTGGAAAGCAACTCGAGCTGCCCCAACTTCTTTTTATCTGAGAGAGAGGTTTTCCAGTACTCGATCAATGAGTTGGCAGTTGTTTTGAATCGTTTCCACCTTAGCAAGTAGACCTTGCTGAGCTGCCGAAACTCTTTTTCTGATTTCTATAGCTTGGGATTGGAATATCCCGATATCGATTACCTGGCTTTCAACTAAGTCTAATTTAGCCTGTAGCTTCCCTATCAATTCTCCTTGCTGGCCTATCTGTATTTGACTAGTCTGAGCCATCAACTGTGTCTTTTCGAGATCGACTTTGAGTTTCTCAATTTCCCTTTGATCATCTACTCTAGCTTGCTCTATACCTGTATTTGCCTGATCTTTGGCAACTGCCTCTATTGTAGCTAGTTTAGCCTCTAATGTTTTGATCAAATGATTTTTTCGCTTCAGCTGATCCTTTAGGGTCCCGACTAAATATTGGTTGGCTGTAGCAAAAGCCCCTAATGTCCCTGCTATTTGAGTTGCAAATTCCTCTTTTTTTATAGCTCTCCCATCAGTTAAAATTTTAAATTTCTTGGATACCTGCCTGCCTCTTGATAAAGTTCTTGTTTCACGACAACCTTTCTCTTCTTATCGAAGAAGAATTCATTCGGAGGTAGCTCTTCCATAGTTATGGGCATTAATTCTTCACCGAAAATCCAACTTGTGTCTGGGATCCCCTTTGTGGACTATAGGGGGGTAACATAGACGATGGGATTTCCAATATGCTTAGATGATTTCCCCAGAGTAACAATCGAGGTTGGTTCCCTTGGAGGGTTGGGAGTCTCGACTTATTGTTTTGGGCCCCCAGTTTTCTCTTTCTTTTCTTGGTGTTTTTCTTGGTCAGGTGCTGAATCTTTGGAGCCCTCGACTTCCGTCTACTGCACCTCTACGGTCTTTGGGTTCACACCCTGTAATATTGGGGGAAGGCAGCTCTACCGGTGTTCTAGGAATTTGAAAACATCGGCCCTCTCTTTGGGTGACAGGGCTTGTATCCGACCCAAAACTTCGGCATAAGATCTCGCACCTCAAAAAATATCATCATGAGGTGAATTCTCATGTTCAAATATTTTAAGGCCACAACTAGCCATGTGATTACTCACGACCCTGTGTAGGTTGTGTTTCTTGAATTCGATGTGGACCAATTTAATATTTTCCAAGGCTGTTGCCTCAGCCTTTGCATGCCCAAAATCTAATAAAGAATAGGTATTTAAATGAATGGGGAAAGGTGGCCATACCTTCTTTGAAAATCCTTTAAGCTCTTTGCTTATGCCACCAATCACGGTTTGCCTAGCTATTTCATGACAAACCAGCCTATCGGGTATAAATAATGGTAGAGAATACGGAGGAACAGAGGTGCCAAAAACCCTAATGTATGAAAATTTTGCCTTCACGTACCAGTCGACCATGCTGCTCAAATTAGTCATGATGCTATCTGAGATCCTGGGCAGTGGATTACCAAAGAAGGTGACATGCATCGGTACCATTACCCAATTTAAATTTTTTTATATGAAATCTGTGGCCTTATCCTCCCAAAACTTTGAATGGTATACATGGATAGTCTCAACATCAGATGGATCCCAACTCCAGCTCATTAAGGGAAAAGTTGTCATGAAACACATGGCGTCCATGATGTATGTAGACATAAAAAATGAAGCGACCTTCCCACTTTCCCTCTGCGTCTGATATTCTGTAATATGACTGGTTAGACTATCTGAAAACTGTTTAGCCCAGTCAAAGGAACAACTTTCCGCGACTGTATGCATCAGAGGCACCCATGAGAGGAAAAAATTTGTGGTGTCCTCCCTCCCATACAATCTATAGGTCATCATTGCTATGTATTTGAACTGCGGTTCCAAGGAAGATATGGAATAAACTCTGTTACTATCTCCCCTGAAATTCGCGGGGTGTGAGATCCAATCCTTGATCAAATCAGATAAGCTTTTGCCGTATTGCTCGCATTCCTTCTGTTTAAAATCCTCCAGAAACTCGGTCGACATTGTATGTGAAGTTCGGTGTGGATGACAATTTGTACATTGCCTGTAAGTGTTCTGGTCTAAAGGTCCCAATAGTGAACTTATGGTTGTTGATGATGGTTCTGGTCGGGATATCTACATGGTCTAGCGCCCATTGGATCATATCATAGTAAGGAAGAATACCTGGCCTGGATGCTACTTTATGAATATCTGCTTGTACGATGATCTTGTATTTGGTGGCCACGTCATCCTTCTCATTATCACCGGAATCATCTGAATAGTTCACCAATTCAGACTGCAGAACCTCGGAGATGTATGACCAGGTTCTGACAGAATCAACACTTCGTGGTGAAGTATCAGAAACATTATCTGAGCCTTTCCTTGAACTCTCAACACTTGCCTTGGATGATTTTCATGGGGCCGTGACGGAGGATTCTGATTTAGCACTCCTGTGGTAAAAATATGTAAACATACAGAAATTAGTTTGCTGAGAAAAGCTTCTCTGTGCAAAATAGAAATGAGCTTTGTGACACTGAAAGAAAGAGATCTATATCTTCGACCATTTAAAACCTCAACGTCCTTATGAACAGATTGGTCAAATGATTTTTAGAGACAGATTTAGTAGTAAAAACCATATCCTTACTTGTCACTTCGCCTCATTTCCAATTAATGCCATAAATTTCAACTGTTCGTAACACAAGTTGGCGCAAGGAACATTTAAATGTACCTTGTAGACTGTGCATATTATTATTTGTATTAAACACTGATTAAGCTGGCTTGGCTTCTTTAATTAGGATTTCTTAGACTTTAATCAACCTTTCTGCGTTCTCCGTATCGATATTTTTCACTCTAACCTTTCGAGCCCCAAAAATCCGAGATCGCGATGACACGATCTAGTTAAGCGAAAATGTAATATGGATTAAGCATTTGATTAATCATGTTTAGTTAATATCGTGAATTCGCGACTCAGGGCTTCAAAGGTATAGTTTGTGGGAGGAGCGTACGTTGAGTCGCGAGATTCCGAAATCGCGATGATGCGATTTATTTTAAGCAAGAACGTAAACCAGATTAAGTATTTAATTAATCCATATTTAAGTAATATCGCGACTTCGTGACTCGGAGTTTCAAAGGTATAGTTTGTGGGAGGAGCGTATGCTGAGTCGCGAAATCCTGACAGAGTTTAACCATGGTTAAAAACTATTCACCCATGACACTAACTCGGGTAACTTAAGTAAATGTTTCATGATTTCGCTTATTGGAGTTATGACTGCAAGGATTTTTGAGAGAGCGAACGCTGAGACGCGAAACCTCGACAGCACTTGACTAGGGTTTAAGGGAATTTACTCTTGGATTTTAACCTGAGGTAAGCTTTAAAAAAAAAAAAATCGTGACTTCGTGTATCAGGGCTTGTAAACCATGTGATTTGTAACTCCCGAAGCACGATATCCCTGTTGATTAAGGTTGGTTGTCATTGATGTCAACCCTTGAAGAAAGACCCGTAGCACAAAGGTTTGGGTGATGGACCCAATAGTGTTTGATGTAAATATGACTCATTATTGTTTTTTCATGGTTGATAAGAAGTAAATATGGATGAACTCCAAAGTGGTCCCCTTATGGTGAAAGCCCTCAC